>CAUYRH010115304.1:0-14868 GCA_963574655.1 Perodicticus potto | reverse complement strand
AGGCACTGCAACATGGTCCTGGAGAATGTGAAGGAGATGTGGACTGAGGTCCCCAAAAGTGACAAGGGTAAAAAGTCCAAGCCAGTCAACAAAGACTGCTACATCTCCAAGATGTTCCTGTGTGGGACTCAGTCATTGTGGTCCTGCGGAACCCACTTATTGCTGGCAAATAGGGCCCTCTTCCCCACAGACAGCTTGCTCCCCTGTCTTGTGAAGGCCTGCTCTTTGTGATGGGAATAATAAAGCCCTGTGGTTTTTTTTTAAAAAAAAAAAAATTGGATGATGAAAGAAACAGTGGGACATGTCAAGGCTGAATAGTGGAGAAGCCTTCCACCACGAAACAGTCTGTTGCCGGTCTCCTTCCTTCCCTTTCCCAAGCCTGCCTCTGTGTTGGTTACATCCTAATTCCCCTCCTGAGTATGAACTGGTATCCAGAGGAAGAGAGGGCTGCACCCCTGCACAGAGAAATGCTGGCTTCTCCAGAGCATACAAACTGCTGAATGTCATACACTCACCAGCCACTTGAAGCAGGGCAAGGGATCTCCAGAGGGTCCCCAAAGAGAGGACTCACCCCAGTCCTGCTATCAGATAACGCCCACCTCACCAGGTGCAGCAGCAATTACCAAGAAGCACAGAGCAGATTCTGGGCATCGAAAACCTGGTTCCTTCTTCTACGTTGCTACTGAAGATGTCACTGTTAGCAGAACAACCTCTTCTTAGGAAAGGGGGAAACTAACAGGAAAGTATCTGCACTAAGACAAGATAATTTAATTTGGACTAGATATACTTTGAAGGTTAACAAAATTGAGGCCAGACTAGCATTCTGGAAGCTATTTCCCAGCATTCAAGCAGTTAGGTTTCTATTATAGTCCTTTCAAGGGCCTAATCCTGGGTGGGCTATTGGAATCACCAAGTAAAAATGAGTTCATCATCCACATTCTCACAATCAACTCTGTCTATTTTCACAAATGCTCATTTCTGAAGGAATGTTATACCTTATGCTTGAGAAAATATGTTTGCACTGAATGACATTTCTGGCTAGGAAGCCAAGCTCTGACACTTCCTGCACCATGCCTGGATTCCCGGCCTGCCTTTCAAAGTGCCAGAGAACTGGGGGCAGAAGGAAACACGGCAGCTTGTGACCCGCCTTCACTTCCTGAAAGCAGCAAACACCTAAGACCCTCCAGCCAGTGGGTCATCTGGGTGGGCCACTGGATTAAAGAGCTCCTTAAAGGAAAAAAATAAAAAGAACCCCTGGAAACTACAAGCAGGGCCTTCCTCCCTCCTGTTACAAAATAGTTGCTCTAATTCCAAGAGCTAAATTGATTACATGGCAAAGTTTGCCAAGCCAGTAGGTTCAATGTTGTTCTAGATTAGCATTTGGGTCAGATACTCTTTAAACAAAAATTAAATGAAGCCTTTAACTATAGACTTGTACTCAGCAACACAGTTCAGTTTAGGAACTTCCAAGTAATAATTTTGTTATTTATAGGAAGTCACCATTAAAAAAGGAAAACACTAGCAATTCATAATAGTGACGGTCTTTGGCCAGAAAATAAATTTCAGCAGCCCCTGTGATTAGAAAGGACTTCACTGAGCCCCAGGGATTAAGTTTCCTATGTTGGTTTGCTTCACAAAAGGCTTTGCAAAATAGATTAATACTAGATCACACGGAGACATGTCCACGGATTCAATCAACCACAGATGGAAAATACTTAGGAAAGGGGAATAAAAAAATAAAAATAAATAGTAGCTACAGTCCTCCGCTCTACCAACTGAGCTATCGAAGGGACGCCAATAAAAATAAATAGTATAGCAGCTATCTACGTAGCATTTACAATGCTTGTATTAGGTATTACCTTGTATTAGGTATTACAAGTAATCTAGAAATGAAATGATTTAATGTATACAGGAGGACATGTGTCGGTTACGTAGAAATACACCATTGTATATAAGGGGCTTGAGCATCCTGATTTTGGTAGAGAGGGAGGATCCTGAAACCACCTCCTCCTTGGATACTAAGAATAGGGTCCTATGTTATTAAATGTTCAAGAGCAATATCCTTTTATCCCAGCGCCATTTTAAAATTGGTGTCACTTGGTATTGGAGGGGGACAACTCCCCTCCAATCCCATCACTTACTCCATGGATCATTTTAAAATTGGTTTCATTTGGTGTTAAAGGAGGCCAACTCCCCTCCAATCCCATCGCATCCTCCATGGATCATTTTAAAATTGGTTTCATTTGGTGTTAGAGGAGGCCAGCTCCCCTCCAACCCCACTGCATACTCATGGATCATTGTAAATTGGTTTCACTTGGTGTTGGAGGGGGCCAACTTACATCAGAATGTCAAGGCCACAGGGGCTACAGCTATGCTGGCCCCAAAGGGTAACCAGTATGGAAGTTGTGTGGAAGCCCAAGCTGGCTCCTGCAGCTGCTGCCAGCCTTGCTCACCTCCCTCACCCCTCCCTGGCTGCCTCCCGACACCCTGGCGGCCCCATAACCGCTGCACAGGCATTCTGTAGACAAGCACCAGGCAGGAGAGTGAGTACGCCTGAGCAGGCCTGGGTAGAGCAACAGATGGTCCCAATTTATTATAGCCTGTGTGTTTGGTTTTTTTAAACTGACCTTTTTAGTCTTTGGATTATTTTACAAAGACCACCCCCAGGTCATCAGGGTACCTCTGCTTTTTCTTCTTTAACATCAGACACCAGCTCTACCCAACACACTGCTCAGTTTCTTCATTGACACACATTTTTCCCTCCCCCCAAACCCCCACTCTTTCACTCTCCTCTGATCTGCCCTAAAGATATAAGAAAACAGAGTTATGTAGGTGCATTATTTATAGGAACAAAGTTTAAGAACCTAACTATTTATTCAGCAGTTAACCATATATCATGACATATAAAATGGACTATCAGAGTTATTAAAAATTGAGTTTTTTGAAAGAAAATGTATCAAGGAAAAGTTTACTCAACGCAGGATATCACATTGTAAACTCAAGTATAATCCCTTTAGAGGAATATCAATAACTGAAAAAAATAAAATGTTACTTGATACTAAAATTACAAAATTTTGCCTATTCATGTATTTCACAAATGTTTTATGAACACACATTGCATTTACAGTCACAGCTGCTTATTCCTTACTCCTTTCCCTGCCCTTTCCTGACAGAGCAGTCCAAGGTGGGAATGTTCATGTGCATGATGAACTAATCAGATTTAAAAAAAAAAAATTAAAGAACCATGATGTAAAGGCGCAATGTACATTAGTTATAATGGCAGATTCTGAAGCATGAACATATGTGTGTATTATAAGTACAGAAGATGCTAGAAGATGCATTTGAGTAAACATAGTGCAAATGGTTGCTTCATACTGTTCCATATTTATGTGGTTTGTGAGATGCAGGCACCCATCCCGGAAATAAACTACAGAAAACAGCAGCCATCGGCTGTTGGCACTCTGAGTGAACACCATGAAGACCTAAGATTCCAAAATCCTGACCTCTCTCTGAGCCTTATTATCCAACAGTCTACTGCACAATTCCACTTAGCTGACCAGCAGGCATCTCAAACTCAGCAAGCCCAAATCTGGATTCATCATTCCTCACAATCTGCATTTTACTGTGGACTCTCCAATCTCACCTGTCAGCATAATCCTCCCAGACAGCTGGGCATCCTCCCCAACGCCCCTCCTTCCTGGCAACCTACCGTGTCCCACCCCAGCCCACCAACCCCTGGTCTCACAGGTGCCAGCAGTGAAGGCCAAGGCTGCATGACCTGTGAAGGCAGTAAGCACTGTGCAAACAGCAGACTTCTAGAATCAGACCCCACTTTAAACCTGCCCTGCCACCTACTACAGTATAACCTCGGACAAGATCCTTAAGCTGAGTTTCCATGCCCTCGCTGACGAATGCCCCTCGAAATAGGACCTGTGTCGTGGTACTGTGGCAAAGTTTAAATTAAAGCCATTCACTCAACAGTGAATACTGCAGGCTTGGTCCTGTGCAGGAGCTGGAGTCAGTGGCAAGGAACAGCTCAGCTGGCAGGAGACACTGAATCCACAGACCTGCACAGCACACTCTCAGCTACGGCGCAGCAGGGTCCACCCCGTGGGAGCACAGCAGAGGGCGGGAACACCAGGGAAGGTTTTCCAGGGAAATGATCATTTAAACTGAGTCCTGAAAAAAGTAAAGAAAACAAACAAACAAACCAAGTAAACTCATTCCTGTAGGATGAGCAGGAGGTAGATAAACAAAGGTTAAGGATAAGATCAGTGTACCAGCAGAGGAATAGCAAACGTCAAGTTTCAAGGTCAAGAGACAACCAGGTATTAACATTAGCTGAGTTGGCTGGAGGCCCTGCAACCTACCGACCACCCCCCACCCCCAACTCATAGGCTAGAATATGAGGGACAAGTGGCCAGAGGCATAACTGGAGAGGTCAACAGGGGCTGAGGGATTGGGTCCCCAGAAATGAAAGGTTTTAAGCAGGGGAATGACTAAAAAACAATGCTTCCAAAGTGCTTAGAACGTTTAAGTGTTATTCTTGAATACCCTGCCTCCATTTTTACCATTATATAGTCTGATTTTTGCCAGCCAGAAAGTTACATTGGAATTTTTTTTTGAGACAGGATCTTGGTCTGTTACCTGAGCCAGAGGGCACTGGTATCATCATAGTTCACTGCAACCTCCAGCTCCTCCAGGCTCAAATGATCCTCCTGCCTTAGCCTCTCCAATGGCTGGGACTACAAGTACACACCATCACTCTTGGCTTTTTTGGGGTGGGGGATGGGGATCGGTGTCTCACCACTTGCTCAGAATGGTCTTGAACTCCTGGCCTCAAGCAATTCTTCTGCTTTGGCCTCCCAAAGTGCCAGGGTTACAGGTGTGATGAGCCACCACACCCAGCCCAAATATCTTTTTTCTTAAATTAGCCTTTTTCTATTAATTATTAATGAGTTAGAATATTTGTAAAAAACAATTTAAATTTTTTTCCTCCATTTAGTTGGAGAACGAAAGGGAAGAGCATAAAGAGGAAAGCCTATTAGTCTTTAGCTGGGCTTTTTGATAGTCAGAAGAGCAATGAAAAAGTTAATTTCTGGGGCGGCGCCTGTGGCTCAAGGGAGGAGGGCACTGGCCCCATATGCTAGAGGTGACAGGTTCAAACCCAGCCCTAGCCAAACTGCAAAAAAAAAAAACAAAGAATGTTTTTTAAAAAAAGCTAATTTCTTAAGTCATAAACTTCCTAATTCTCCACATAACCCATTCCACTGACTTTCCAACTCCAATTGCTATGCTAAGTAGCATCTACAAGACACCACATCAGCCTCATTGCTTCACGGTTTAATGTGTTCCTATCTGCCCACCCAGCCCTGTAAGTGCCAGTGATTCAGGGTGCTCAGAGTCACCCCTGCAGCATTACGGGCTGACTGCTTTGATGAAAACTTAATTCTACCACAGAGGAATACAGCGTGTCATATTGTGAATTAAATTCACAGTAGTAACCCAGACCTCACTGGAATACCTTATTAGCTCTGTATGGTAACCTATGAACACTGACATTTAAAAAAAACCCACATTAGCAAAATAAATTTAAAACTCTATCATTCCTGCCAGATTATGAACCATTCACCCAAGCAAAGTAATTAACGTATTTCTGTTACTTGCAAATGAGTACTGCCGTTTCTCACTGCATGGACCTCCCTACCTCTGTCCTTTGTAAGAAAGGATCTTTTGGCACCGAGGGCACAATTATATATAGAATTATTCTCCCTGCCCTATCCTTAAAGACCATATATTTATTACCAATTTGGAAAGAAATCTTGATAAGGCTAAAGGCATTAGGTTACCATTCTCACCAGTTCTACCAATTTTACTTTAATCAGAGCATCAGCAAGACAATACATATTTAAATATACATATATATATATTTTGGAGACAGACTCTCACTTGGTCGCCCTTGGTAGAGTGCTGTGGTGTCATAGCTCATAGCAAAGAGATTCTCTTATCTCAGCCTCCCGGGTAGGTGGGACTACAGGAGACCACCACAATGCCTGGCTGTTTTTAGAGATGGGGTCCTGCTCTTGCTCAGACTGGTCTCCAACTCCTGAGCTCAGGCAATCCACCTGCCTCGGCCTCCCAGAGTGCTAGGATTACAGGCGTGAGCCACTGTGCCCAGTCCTAACAATGTAATTTCTAACAGGATGCTTTTTAATACCAGAACTATTATCATGCATCATTAAGCAACCAAAATTTGTTGTATTGAAGGCAACGAAGGACAAATGTAGTTTTCAGTATGTAAAAATTGAGAGAATAGTTACAAGGTGAAACTAAAGTAATTTTGTGCTATATCTCTTCACTTGAAATACTTCAGCAAAGCATTTGTATGGCATTGCCATTCTTCACATTTATCATTTCTAGCACCATCTGCAATAATTCCAGCTCCTGGAGCTACTCCCACCATCCCAGGAACAAAGTTTGGTTGCCAGCAGCCTCCACGCTGATGTCATCCCCTCCTAAGAGAGGACCCCAGAGCCAGGTTCAGATACTCCCACAGTTCTCCAATGCCAGACACACTGGGCGGGGGTGGAGGGGGCATGCAGGGGCTCCTTTAGAAGAGGGGAGGCACACCCAGGATCTTTCTTTTTTTCTTAAAGAGAACCTGGGGGTGCAGTGGGGCGCTTATAACCACTGGTTGACATAAAAGTAGGTGCCTGATGTATACCCTTCCTGTCTGTCTCTTGGTTTTATTTTGCTTTTACTTCTTTCCATCATTCTTTACTAGTATGTATTCTCTCAGGCACACTGCAAGAAAGTGCTTTGAGAAGAAAGCACTTCTCCAGCCACGGGCCACCCTCACCAGGTAAAGCTTCTGAGACAGAGAAATGGGTAAACAAGCTACTGAGTGCTAAGGGGTAAGTCAGGGGCAGGACGCGTCGCCAGACCCCAGAGGACTTGGAACCAACTAGGCATTGAGAAAGGCCCTCCAGGGGAGGTGCCATGCTGGATGCAGGAGACAGCTGGTGTCACCAGGCGAAGGAAGGTCATCGCACACAGAAAGAGGGGCAGTAGGAGTTTTGTTTCGTGGGTGCAGGAGGGAGGAAGAGGAAGAACACTGACTATGAAGGGTTTTGTTACCCAACACCTGTGCTGCTTCTACCTGTTGGACCTTCAAATTGATCTCAGCTGGAGATAACACGTGAGGCAACAGCTTAGGGACGGCAGTTTAAGCCATGGGAATGGAAAACACCGTCCTGGGAGAGTCCACAGAGACTGAGCCAGAGATGGACTCTGAGGGGTCCAAGTCCACACCCACAAAGGGAGAGGTGTGAGAGCCTGGCACTGAGCTTTAGGACTTCTGTCCCTTCCCTTCCCATTGTCACTGCTCAGGAGCAGTGACCAATATGCTGAACAACTTCAAAACATTTGTCCTACCACTTCCTCCTTCTGACCATTAGATAAAACCTCAGTAAAAACTAGAGGCTTAAAGAAAAACAACAACAACAAAAAACCTTCTTCCAACTGAAAAAGCTATGAACAGAAACAGACATGGCCTTCATTGCCGTGGGGGACAGCTCAAGCCCTCTCCAACACATTTGGCAAGGCTTCCCTCTCACGTCCAATAGATGTGCCTTCTCCAGAGGCTGCTGCTACCTCGAAGCAAAGCTCCCACCAGCGCTGCTGCAATCTGCTTGCAGTTAACAGATTACATCTTGTATGGGAATTCACAAAGTATATGCATCGCTGGCAAAACGTTACCTCCGTGAAAGAAACGGTTAGGCCACACCCCTTATTCTGAACAGGGGGGAGGCTGAGATGCTTCCCTGTCCATGTTATGTCATGACAGTCATCCTAAGCCTAGTTCCTGGGCCCAAAGGGATTGAAAATGCTATTGCTGGAACAAAATTACGCAAATTTAATAAAATCTAAGAGTAACTGGTATTGCTACTTATTCGCTCACTGACATTCTGGCTCTGTGAACCCGCCTTTCTTGTCAAAGACTTGCCAATATTTGGATAAACATTTTGTCAGGTAATTAGTTTGGGGCATTAAGGTTAAGAAAAAAATATAAGACTGTGCTGTTAGACTCTCAGGATTCCTGGATATTGTTTTTACAACATATTGGTCTATATTTAAGAACTTAAATTATTTAAGCGTGCATAACTACAAGCTACTAGTGCTTCTGCTCATAAAGTCTCTTCTACCTGACACTGTGTTACACCAAGTAAGCAGTGTGATGGCCAAATAATAATTACTATTATTATTACAGCAGCAAGAGCTAACAATCGCTGCGTATTTACCAGGCACTGTGATAATCGCTACATGGATCATGTCACTGGTCTTCGCAGCATTTTTCTGGCCGGATGCTCTTATTATCACTACTTTATAACAGGGAGGTGGAGCCAGAAAAGTAACTTTGCTCAAATCACCTAGCTGGGAAATGGCCAGAGCTATGATTTCAGAGTCTACGACTTTACAAACACATGGTTTTACAGACAGAGAAACAAAGGTAACGTGACCCAGTGGAGATGTCAGTAGAGAAGATGGCCAAGGAACAAAGGCCATTCCTCGCCACTCGACATATTCCTCTGACCCCAATGTGTCATCACTGCTATCTGGGAATAATTAATGCCAAAATCAAGTAGAGACACCCTATCTTCGACACTTGGCGAATTAAAGGGTTTGAAAGCAGCTTTATCAGCATGAGACACTTTCTTCAGCAGTAATTACATGTGTGTCCAGACAGCATTTTCATAAGCAGCTCAAAAGCCCAAAATGAGAGACAGTCTTGAAAGTCGCCCTATCATCCTATCAGATCAGAAGGGGTACTGATTTCTGCCTCAGGCTTACATCAGATCATACCAAAAAAAATAAAAATAAAAAAGGTAATCCCAGATTTGCATTTGAACTTTTGTACTCTAAATTGGAAGTAAAAACTCCTCCTGTCCTGGAGTCCCTCTTCTTCTCTCTCCTCCCTCTTAACACTCAGCTAATAACCAGCCCAGGTACGGCAGCCTCTGAACTGCTGTTCCTATTGTCCTGTGTGATGCCTTCTCTCAGCCAAACGCCTGGCCAAAAATGCTCCCGATCAACAGGAAAATAAACTAGATTTGGGTTTGACTAGGATTAGATTCACAGCACCAAGAAATAAAGCAAGAGTTATCTAATCTATTAGGGAAGTCTCAGACTTCGTGGTTACTTTCCACAGGCCCCTCTTGCTTTGCCTTCTCCTAAAACTACCCTTTAAAGCAGCGATTCTCAACCTGTGGGTCGCGACCCCCTCACCTAAATACATCCTGCATATCAGACATTATGATTTCATAACAACAGCAAAATTACAGTTATGAAGTAGCAACACAAATCATTTTATGGTTGGGGGTCACCACAACATGAGGAACTGTATTAAAGGGTCGCAGCATTAGGAAGGTTGAGAACCACTGCTTTAAAGACTGTGAAATCACAACATGATGGTAGAAAGTGAAACTCCTCCAAATGTCATGGACATAATTCTTAATTCCATGGCTGCCTAGTGTTGCAGAGACAGTATAGTCTTTCTTCAAGTGGAGCAGCGTCAGCCGGTGACAAGTTCCGAGGCTCCTCAACATCTCAGAAAGTTGATTTTCTTGGGCTCCGTGGAGGAGCCTCCTGGGCTTAGGCACAGCCCAGTTATGTCCCGTGGAGAAGCTCTTTGCTCTCAGGAGTCACTTTACACTGACTCTTACTCCATCTGGGAATACCAGGTGGTGTCTGCCACGCAAAACCCAAACACAGAGACAATCAGACACAGACCAAGGAGAAAAGGGACCAGGGGTCAACATCCAGAAGATGCAAAGAAGTTCCACAATTCAACAATTAAAACAACCAGATTAAAAAATGGGCAAAGGAGGGGAGGGGACGGGGGAGGATGGGTGGATGGAGGGTAATTGGTGGGGCTACACCTACGGTGCATCTTAGAACGGTACAGATGAAACTTACTAAATGCAAAATACAAATGGCATTATTTCATATAATAACTAGGAAAGTGCCATGAAGGCTATGTTAAACAGTTTGATGAAAATGTTTCAGATTGTATATGAAGCCAGCACATTGTACCCCATGATTGCACTAATGTATACAGCTATGATTTAATTTAAAAAAAAACAAAAAAAAACAAAAGAACACGGTTTTCTGCTATGAACCGTCACAGTGCTATTTGGCTTTTTATAAAAAGTTTTTTTATTAAATCATAACTGTATACATTAATGCATTTATGGGGTACAATGTGCTGATTTTATATACAATTTGGAATGCTTACATCAAACTGATTAACATAGCTTTCACCTCACTTACTTGATTATTATGTTATGACATTTATATTCTACTCTTAATACATTTGACATGTAGCTTTGCAATATACACCATGGTGAGGTCCCACCAATTACCCTCCCTCCACCCACCCCCTTCCCTCCCCTCCCCTTCCCTCTTTCCTCCTGGGCTATAGATGTGTTTTCTCTTTCATATGAAAGTGTGGGTGATTATATATAGGTTTCATAATAGTACATTGGATACTTTTTCTTCCATTCTTGAGATATTTTACTAAGAAGAATAAGTTCCAGCTGCATCCATGTAAACACAAAAGAAGTAAAGTCTCCATCTTTTTTAAGGCTGCCTGATATTCCATGGTGTATACCACAATTTGTTAAGACAGTCATTATTAATAAAAGCAGCTTAGTCCATTCAGGCTGCTGTGACAGCAGTGCAGACTGGGTGGCTTATGAACAACAGACATTTGACCTTCACAGTTCTGGAGGCTGGGAAGTCTATAGTCAAGGCTCTGGCAGACTGGTGTCTAGTGAGGACTCACTCCCCAGTTCACAGATGGTGTTTTCTCTCTGCGTCTCTACGTGGTGGAAGGAAGATGGGAGTGATTTGGGACCCCTCTTACGAGGGCATTGCTCTCATACCCTGCTTTGCTCCCAAGGCCCCATACTTCCTAACACCATCTCATTGAGGGTTAGGTTTTAACATGAACTCTGCCTGCCTAGTCTACAGCAAACAGTGCCATTAATACCAACAACTGTTAATATCCTAGGTCTACTTTCTCCACAGAATCTTGTTTGACCACCATTCCAAGCACTAAAGAGGGTGTTGTATCTATTTTATAGTTGAGGAAAGCCAGGCTGCAGAGGTGAAGTGACCTGCCCAAGGGTGTGTAAAGACGAAATAGCTGGGCTGAGGTCTGAGCCCCTGGTCTGCTTCGCTCCAAAGCCCAGGCAGGCTCTGAGAGCTCCACCTTGTTGTCTGTCTTCCACATAAAGAGGGCCTTTGAGGGATAGCTGTGATGCAAAGACAGGGGAAGAATAACTGCAGCCCTGCCATGTAACCAGACAGAGTAAGGTAGTTATTCTCCGGCCTCAGTTCTGCATCTGCTAAATGGAACCTACGACAGCAAACAGCAGGACCCAGTGGAAGTGCCGAGTAGTTACCATTTAGTGACGTGCTTAATGAATGGCAGTAATTATTATCAAGAGATGTTGCAAACAAAAACCCCATATATTTTACTCACGTTAAAAATACACTCATATCCATCCCACCCTGCCTCCAGAGGATATGAGGACGAGAAAGGTTATGACAATAAAGTCTCTGGCTGGGGCAAGATGGCCAGGAGCCCTCACCCTTAGGGCAGCAGGCCACTTGGTAGGTGGCCAAGCACTACGGTCGCTGAGGACCATACAGCTGTCTGGCTTCTTCCCCAGAGCTTCCTTCCCTCGGCAGGTGCGTCCTGGCTCCAGGTAGAGAGGGAGGGGTCATGTACCCTCATAGAAGCTTGCTGGTGTGAGGGGAGGGGCAGTGACTGTGGTTCTGCCCATCTCTAGGGATCACATTAATGTGGCAGCTGTCACTTCGTGGCCTCTTTGATGTGGCTGCTCCCCATCGTCTCCCTCACTGATTTGTGATTCTGAGTATTTCTCAGCCCAGATGAACAGGATGGGCTGAGGTTGCCAGTCAGTGAGAGCAGGGCTTCTGAGTGCCGGGTGGCTCACACCCTGTAAGGCAGCTGAGCACCCTCCAATTCCAGGGTGTGTGCAGCTCCAAGGCTCTCACTGCACCCAGGTCCTATCACCTCAACACCTGCCCTTGTCTGCATCTGCCACCTAGAAAACTTTCTTCCTCCGAGGCTTAATTCAAGATAATTATTTTCTCTTCCCGAAATGGATTCTTAAACAGTTCTGCCGCACGGGAGTAGGATCCCCACTGGCTTTGGGAATTTTGTGTTCATGGTTCCCTGCCCTGCTCTGTAACACGGGGGCCATATTGACTTTGCGCCCATCTCCACTGCCCTCCTGGCTCCCTCCATGGCTCTCTGCAGCAGCCATTTTCACAGGTATTTTGTCATTTTCTAGTTACCCAAGCCAATCTCTGAAATTTTCTTCTCTCGGTACAGATCTAACAGCTCATCTTTGTACTGTGACAGGTTTGCCTGGTGAATCCACCTGACCCACTCCTGGGGGAGAGAGAAGCACTGAGAGAACAGAGGAAGATGGTGGCACCTCTGGGATAACATATGACGGTCTCTGGACTCCACAGAAACCATCTTCACACAAAGAACACACAGGCCCGGCTCTCTTTCCCCAGGGATCTCTTTCTGACCTTCCGGGAACCTGAGCAAAGCTGTGTTTGTAATGGACATTCTGTATGTACCTTCCTCTTCCCTTGACATTCTGGCTCACAGCCCTCAGTGGACAGGACAAGAACATGACAGACAGATGCTGGTGCTTGGAGCTGTGTGACCCGAGTGAGCCGTGGTGCTCTGCACCTCAGTGCCCCTGAGAGTGGAAGAGACACAGTGCATGTGCCAGGCAAACAGGAGGCTGAGGGGACATGCGGCCCTATATCCTCCACACACCCAAGGGGAGGAAGGGCCAGTAGCACCTGTCTAGACCCCTCCGGGCCTGTCCCCAGTTTCTTGCCTAATTAGACAACGAGAACAGCTTCAGGTCACAAGACACCAGGCCCTAGAAATAACACTGCGAGCCTGGCTTAGCCCCATTCCAACTTCCTAAGGAGTAAGAGAAGAACTGAGCACTGATTTGGTCAATTACCGATGACCAATGACCACCTCACATCCAGGTGAGAGAGCTGAGGAACAGATGGCTATCTGTGTTATTAGAGAAATTTGAAATTAGGCAGGTGGTAGCAGGTTTCAAACCACATGTGGGAATTTTTACAAATATGGGCCAAGTTTACAAAGAATAATCAAATTCTTACTTTATTGTGCTCTCCATTTTTGAAGCTGCCTCATGGAATTGCTGTGAAGATAGTTTATACATCTCAGCATTCTGTAAAGGAAAAAGCAGAACTGGTTACCAAAATTGAAATTCCCCTCTGGCTCCCTCATGGCATGCAGCCACATGAGAAATTGGCAGATGCTACCTCCTTGACCAGCATCAAGGAAGAGTGGCAACAGATCCACAGCTTGGGTTCTAGCGCCTACCACAGACGGCCACTGTTACGAAATCCTGGAACACTAAAGGCCAGAAGAGCATCATGAAATCCTTTAGCAGGAGAGTTGGCAAACTACAACCCATATGTGAAATCCAGCCTGCCACCTGCGTTTGTAAATGAAGCTGTGCTGGATGCAACCACATGCATTTGTTCATGTACCGTCTACAGCAGTGGAATTAAGCAGTTGTAACTGACACTATGGGCCTGCAAAGCCTAAAATATTTATTATCTTTAAAGAAAAAAAATTACTGAGTCGATCTGGTCCAAATCCTATTTTATACAATTGGACTCTGCTGCCCAAAGAGGTGAAGTGACTTGCCCCAAATCACACAGCACAGGGCTGCACCAGGACCACAACCAGGTGTATGGATTCCTGGTCTGCTGCCTGCACCAGCACCCTGCTCAGGGGAATGGCGACCACCTGTCCAGATGATGCACGGAGGTTCCAAAGCCACACACGTTACTTTTCCTGAGATCACCTGTTTCATGTACCGTACAGAGCAGGGTTGGTGTGGGGAGAGCCCCAGCTTGGGAACAAAACAGAGCTGAGTTTAAACTGTGGTGCCATATCCATGTCACCCTGGGTAAGCTAACTACCTTCTTTGAGCCTCAGAGTAAGTTGTTCTAGGCTAGGCAAGCACAGATTCAGCATCCTCCTTCCCCTAAGTTCCCAGGACTGCGTTTACCCCGAGAGGAGACCAACACTAACACTTCTGCTATCCATCTCTCTCTATGCTCCAGGTGGAAGAGCTGCAAGGCCCACAGATGGACAGACATGTAGGCCAAAGGGGGAAGGCATGCCTTGGTGCTAGTTCATGCAGGAAGCAGTTTTGAAAACGAAACAATGTGAGACAGAGCAGGCCAGCTGGTCCCTGTGTGAGGAAGGGGTCAGTGGTCAGAGCTCCCTAGCAAGGGTGAAGACGACAGCACCAGGTGCCACTTGGACTCTGCTTGAGACCAGATCCTTTGTAGACCAACCACATTTGCACCTCAAAGCCTCTCACAGGCGTGGCAGTTGGCCCTGCTTTACAGACAAGCAAAGAGAAGCACCAGGTCTCAGGTGCCTGCTGCAGGCACAGATCCATCAATGCCTGCAGCCTGCTCGCAAAGTGGCAAAGGGACAAGAAGCCACAGCTGTGCTCCTTTGCACATTCGTCAGACTTAAGCCTGGCTCTCTCGACCCTCTACACCAGGGATCCTCAAACTACGGCCCGCGGGCCACATGAGTTGGTGTGAATTGTATTTGATCCCGTTTTGTTTTTTACTTCAAAATAAGGTATGTGCAGTGTGCATAGGAATTTGTTCATAGTTTTTTTTTTTAAACTATAGTCCAGCCCTCCAACGGTCTGAGGGACAGTGAATTGGCCCCCTGTTTAAAAAGTT
>CAUYRH010115300.1:0-11835 GCA_963574655.1 Perodicticus potto | reverse complement strand
CAACCTCCAATTCCTGGGCTCAAGCGAGTCTCTTGCCTCTGCCTCCCAAGTAGCTGGTACTACAGGCGCCCGCCACAACGCCTGGCCATTTTTTGGTTGCAGCCATCATTGTTGTTTGGCGGGCCGGGCTGGATTCGAACCCGCCAGCTCAGGTGTTTATGTGGCTGGCGCCTTAGCCTGTTGAGCCACAGGCGCCGAGCCGTTCATATGAAATTTTTATTTTTAAAAAAGGAAGCTAATGTGATATGAATTTGCGTGCTGAAGAATTAAAGTATTCTGGAGTTTGTGATGCCTGCGAACAGGCAATATTTAGTCGTGTTTTAAGTTGAAGAGTACTTGACTTTGTGAGGAGTCAGGAAGAGAGAAAGAGGGACAGAAAATGTTACCTTTCAAGGTGATTTTAATGTGTGTGTATATAATTTCCACTCTCTGGTTTTCCTGGATTTTGGTGATTTCTTTTAAAGACTTACTCGTTCTCCCATCTATTCCTTCATTCACTGTTGTGCATGCACGGACTTGTCGCTTGCTATAAACTTTTCAAAGTAGACAATTTGGTCAGATAAGTATTGTATGGGTTTATAAAGTGTTTTTCCTTTTGGAAACTGACACTGTGTCAGATTTAAAAAGGTAAAAGATGTTTCTACTATAATGGTAAGGAAGAACAGTGTAAAATCACGCTGTAGGAATTTGCATCTCTATTGTGGTGTCTGTTGATCTTAACTAGGTAATTTGTGTTCAGAAAGCAGTATAGTATGTAATGATTCACTTTTATACCTTTCTCATCTCTGATTTAAGCTACTGTCAGGATAAAATCTTGGTAAAGTTGTGTGTGACAGATAGGGATTTCCATGGTCTATTAAATGAAAGCTTTAATATAGTATGTTGAATTATTATTTTTGTGTCTGATCCAATCAAGTGTCTGCTTTTTAATATCTTTTTAAAGACTTGTCAACAGCTTTGAACCTCATTTTATAATCTTCCTTTGGATCACTTTTTCCTCCCTTTTATGTCTCCTCTTATTGCAGTCATTTAAGATTTAGTAAATGCTCTATATTTTTCTTTGGTGAGTAGTCTGGAAATAAAAATCAAGGCTTTTATTTTTAAATTATTATTTATTATTCAAGAATAAAAAGACTAGGATTTGAGGCATAAATTGGGAGTTCCTTTGTAAGTGTTAGTAAAGTCTGTGTTCCGTAAAAGAATGATATTTCAAGCTTCTAAGTGGTAGGTGAGCTCTGTGAATTAGGGGAGAAGGAATCAGAGAATTCTGGTCTTCCAAAAATACCTACTTCCTGTGCTGTCATTCTGTGTTGGGATACATATTATTCAATTTCTAGCTTAATTGTCCAAATTCCAGAGGCATTCCCTTTTAAGCTACCCAAACAACTTTTTTTGTTTTTTCTTGAGACAGTCTCATTATGTCACCCATGGTAGAGTGTGGTGGAGTCACAGCTCACAGCAAACTCTCTTGGGCTCAAGCGGTTCTCTTACCTGAGCCTCCCAAGTAGTTGGGACTACAGGAGCCTGCCACAATGCCCAGCTATTTTTTGTGGCAGTTATCATTATTGTTTAGCTGGCCTGGGCTGGGTTTGAACCCGACAGCCTCGGTGAATGTGGCTGGCGCTGTAACCACCGCCGAGCCCCCAAACAACTTTTTAAAATTAAAAACATGTCTTTATGTTTTTTTTACAATTATATTTTAATAGTAAAAAATGTGTTACGTGCTTCCTTTTTTTAAAGAAAATATAATGAACATAGCTGATTTTTTTTCTTGTTAATTCACGGTAAATATTTTCTGTATAATTACTATTACATAGTAATAATTATATTACATAGTAATTATACAGAAAATATTCTCATGATTAGTTAGTGTTAGGATGTATAGCCTTATGCAAATATGTTTAGAGTAGATGTTATCTGTATTTTTTAGCAGATTGTTTTTCTGTGGTTCCTTTGGCCTTAGCCGTGTTACCTCTCACTTTGAGGTACTTTATGTGTTCTACCTACATACTCCAGAGGGTGCCAAAAAAATGTGTACAATTTAAGAAAGGGAAAAACTGTTATTAAAATGGTAGTACTAAATATATACTGATAACAAAAGATGAATACAAGCCACATTTGACTTCTGTAATTACAAGAGGCGCTCAGAGTGGTCACCTTCAGTGACCAGATGCTACAGATTATGGTGAACTCCTGCTTGAGCGACGCTGCCCAGTGTCCCATTGCTGCACACGTCCTTTCTGTGTCTTTCCAAAGTATCACCAGTGTAGCCAGTTTTCTATGGTTAACTGTCCTCACCATATCCTTGAAGGCTCCCTGGAGGCAGAAGGGGTGTTAAGTCAGGAGAGCCTGGGGGAAACTCCCCCACGCCTCTTCGTCCCGGCTACTGACCTGTACCTTCTCACTGTGGTCAGCTCCCACGTCTCAGGGCATGTGATCATCTTGGGATGAAACTTTCAGAATGCACTGTGTGCTTGTTCTGCTGACTCCTCTCTGGTGTGCGTGCTGTTGAGTAGGCTTCTGTGGTGAGTGTGTCAACTGTCCCAATTTCATAGTGGAAGAAGCAGGACTTGTTGCTGTAGGAGCCTCCAGATCTTCCCGTGTGCACGTCCCAGACAGCACCGCGCGTCTCAGACTTACGTGAATACGTGCAGTTTCTGTTGCACACTCACACTTCCATCGTCATTGTACGTCCACAGTGTTCTTGAATTTCAGGCACCAGTTCAGAACGCTCTCGTGCTCCTCAAATGACAGCTGTGCTTCTGCCATTTCCTTGACCTGCCTATCACATGGTGACACTATCCTCATTGATTAATGCCATCTTTTGAGCAAATATCGTACTATTCAGTGCTATTGTAATTCAGTTCGGCTTTGGAGAGTGGCACATAGGTGACATCTTTTAACGTGTGTGCATTTTTTTGGCACCTTGATATATACCTACTGCTGGTAGTACTTTGATTTTTTTCTTCTTTTGATTGGCTGCTTTTAACCTGGTAGCCAAACTTCTTGGAATTATATCTAAATTAAGAGTTCTAGATTTTAAGAGAACTTCCTCAGGAAAAAGGGAATGAATGCATGTGGTTTAGGTGCTCAGAAAACTTATTTTTAATTTCTCGGTTTTCTTTCTTTTTTTTTTTGTTTTGGTTTTTGTCTGGGGCTGGGTTTAAACCTGCCACCTCTGGCATATGGGGCTGACGCCCTACTCCTTTGAGCCACAGGCGCCACCCTAGGTTTTCTTGTTATTACTAGGTTTTGTATTCAAATTAGTGAGTTATTATATATTATCTTGCATACTTGTATCTTTTCCTTTTAGGTCTATGTTCTCTCTCTCTTTTTTTTTTAAACCCATCTTTATTATGTAATTTTGAAAAACGTGAACTAAATTGATTTTGAGGAAGATGTACTTTTGTTTTTGGGTGTGCTAAGGAAAGTAACTTTTAATATCTTAGAAGGAAATATTAAGCAAGACAGTTATTTGCTTGTAGTAGATAATTTTAAATTTTTGTTTATAAGAAATGATTTAGACTTTTTGAGGGTGAATTTTTATTTGCCTCTTGTCGTACTTGTACTTAGTTTAACTAACATGTCTTTTCTCAGTTTTCAGTTTGGTAAAAAATGCCATAGTAAGTTTAATTTTATGAATATGTACATGTGTAGTAGAAAGTTTCCTGTTTCCATGTGAGGCATTGATGTATTTTTTTATTATATTGATAAATTTCTGTTAATGAAAAATGAAATACTTCTCTATTGTTTAAAATTGATTTAAAACTTCAATGGAAATGGAAACAAGGAGATGTTGAGATATGAAAGTAGAATTCTTAAATAGGAGAGTGCACAGTAAGTGTGTGATTAATTGATGGGTCTATTTTGATTCCTGAAATGAAAAGAGTGAAAGACAGGCGTGGCCTTCACTTGTTAGGCACATGGTTTTGGAGGAGTTGCTCGCCGTTTCTAAGCTTTATATTCCTTGTTTGATGTTACTAAAGTCTACTTTCAGTGGAGTTGTAGTTTTAAAAGATCACTGTTACAAGCATGGACACATATTGGCCTCTTAATAATGTGTTGGTTATGTTTATTTCCTGTGATACATGTATATTCCTGAAGAGCAAAATTTTAACTTTTCGTAACTTTTAAATTGGTTCGAAGAAGCTATTTAAAAGAATCTTTAATGATTCCTGTTGTAAGCCAGATTTTTGCTTTCTAGTTTCTTTAGGTGCTTATAGCAAGAGTACCCATAATGATCCTTAGCTTGTGGAAAAATGACCATTTTCAAACAGCCCTTTGTGGTTAAATGCTTTAAAAAATGTGATCAGGGTTTTAATAAGGGCCAGATTACTGTTGGGAGATTTTTTTCCTGTAAAAGAGCTGCTAAAGACCTGAGGGGGTGGTCTTCAGTTACTGTGGTTCAAAGAGAAAGCCTTCTTATGATTTCTCTTCCTTACTGTACTACACAGTGAAATTTATTTACAGATATGTCAGTTGGTGAAAGAACACAGAGGAAGGAATGATGAGGGTAAATAGCATTTCAGACTAAATTTCAGGAGTGGGTTTATTTTACTGGCTTACATTTATGGCTTAAAGTTTTAAGTGCCTTGTTCATTGTGAGACTAAACTGTTCTCTCATAGAACCATGTAGGCGCCATGACCTTATGATCATGGCTTGTTAGCACTGTGGTAACTAAAGCCTCCTTGGACGGGATTCAAAGGGGAATTGCCTTTTATACTGAGTTCTTCTCCTTAACAAAGAGTCTTACTGTAGGGATCAGTATACTTTTATATATACTGTCTTTAAGTCGTTTAAAATGTATGCCATATATATATATAAATTTATCAGTATTTGTTCTACATATTTCTTCTTGATGCCGTTCAAAGATAATTGGTTTATAAATTCAGTTTCCAGTTGTTTGTTGCTAATATGGAAATACAGTTGATTTTTGTATATTGATCTTGTATCCTGTATCCTGGCTAAAACTTACTAATTGTATTAGAGTTTTTATAGATTACTTAAAATTTTCTATGTGTATAATCATGTTGTCTGTAAAGAAAAAGAGCCTTTCTTTTCTTTCTAAACCTCATACCTTTTAATGTTGTAAGA
Organism: Perodicticus potto; assembly: GCA_963574655.1. NCBI lineage: Eukaryota > Metazoa > Chordata > Mammalia > Primates > Lorisidae > Perodicticus > Perodicticus potto. The sequence goes on along the minus strand of CAUYRH010115300.1, from coordinate 6,740 downwards.
ACCTCTTCCAGTACAATAGTCAGTAGAAAGAGCAAGAGCGGACATCTTGCTTTTCTTCCTGAGTTTAGAAGTATCTTACTTCTACTTACCATTCTTACCATATTTCTTCTTCTTACCATTTAAGGACTCTTAGTTTTACTTTTTTAATAGCTGTTCTCTGTCAGGCTGGAGAAGTTTTCGTGTATTTCTAGTTTCTAGTTTCTAGTTTCGTGAATGAATGTTGGGTTTTGTCAAGTGCTTTTTCTGTATTGGAGATGATCATATGATTTATATCTTATTCTATTAATGTGGTGGATTACATTGATTTTTGGAAGTTAAACCAAACTTACATTACTGGGATGAAACTTACTTAGTCATAATGCATTATGTTTTTAAGGATTTTATGTCTGTGTTTATAAGGAATATTTCCTGTAGTTTCCTTTACTTTTAATGTCTTTATTTTTAATAACAGGGTAATGCAGTTAATTGGGAACTCTTCTAAGTTAGTGTAGAATTTGTATTATTCCTTAACTGTTTAAAAGAATTCACCAGTGATGCCATGTGGGCCTTGGATTATATATAGGGAATATTTTAAATTACAAATTAAATTTCTCTAATTGATATAGAACCATTTATGTTTTCTTAGGCAATTTTGGTAGTTAGTAGCTTTCAAGGTATTTGATCTGTTTCATCTAAGTTGTTGAACTTGTTGCATAATGTCGGTTCCTCATGTTCTTTTGTCATTCTTTGAATGTCTCTAGATCTGTTCTGAAGTCTCTTTTGTCCCCGTAGCCTAGTGAGAGGATTAATTATTTTATTGAACTTTTCAAATAAACAGCTTTTGTTTTCATAGGTTTTCTGTTGCCTGTGTGTTGTCGTTATCTGGCCATCGATTTCATCACTTATTATTTTCTCCTTTCTTCTACTTATTTTGAGTGATATGAAGACAGACATAGAATCCAGAAATAAACTCATACACAGATGGTCAGTTGATACTTGAGAACAGTGCAAAAGCAGTTCAGGGGGAAAGGACCGTTTTGTCAAGAAGCTGTGGAGAGTAACTAGATACGAATATTAAAAAGAAAATGAATCTCAACCCTAACCCCACACCCAAAGCAACAACAACAACACAAATTACCTCAAAATGAGTAATAGTGTTCAATGTAAGAATCAAAATTATAAAATTTCCAGCAGGAAAAAATAGGAGCAAATGTTTGTGAACTTGATGGTAGTCAGGGATTTCCTAGAATGGACATAAAAAAAAAAAAGAGAAAAAATCCTGATAAATTGGGCATCATCAAAATGTAAAACTTCTGTTCTTTTAAAGATACTCTTAAGAAAAGAAAAAAGTAAGTTTTAGTCTTGGAGGAAGAAAGTTACTTGTAAAACTTTATCTGCAAATTACTTGTATCCAGAATATACAAGGAACTCTTAACACCTTTTTAATAAAACAATCCAATTTCAGAAATGGACAAAATATCTGAATAAGTGCTTTACAAAAAGATATATGAAGTCTTTGAAAGAAAACATGAAATGAAATTCACCAACATTAATTACCAGTGAAATACAGATTGAATCATGGTGAAGTGAGACGTCAAAGCCACCAAAATTAGGAAGACTTACCATACTAAACGTTGGACAGTCTCTGAAGCATGTGGAGCTCTCAGACCCTGCTGTTAGAAATAGGAAATGGTACATCCCGTTGGGAAGCAGGTTGGACGTTTCTTACGAAGTTAGTCCTACCTTTACCATATGATGTGGCGGTCTCATTCTTAGATACTTACCCAAGAGAAGCAAAAACCTATGATCACACAAAGACTTGTTTAAGAATGTTTATAACAGCTTTATTCACAATAATCTGAAACCGCAAGCTACCCAAATGTCCCATCAGTAGGTGGAAAGATGAATGTATCGCTCTGCGGTACACAACAGTGTGGATGAATGTGGAAAACGCTGAGCGGAAGAATTCAGACACGAATCCGTTCTATTCGGATTCCATTCTTGTGAAAGTATATTAAAAAACCTAATCTGTAGTGATAGAGCCAGGTAAGTGGTTGCTTGAGGCTGGAGATAGTGCTGATAAAGGGAGAAAAAAGAGGTAAGGGGCATAAGGGAATCTTGTTGAAGATTAGAAATGCGTCTTAATTGTGTTGTTGTTACTTTGCAGGTGTCCGTGTTGTCAAAACTTAACCACATTGTCCCCTTATTGTGGGTGTATTTTAATATATGTACATTATGAATTATACTTCCTATATTGTTGATTATCCTTCTATGAAAGAAGTTTCTTTTTCAGTGGTTATTAAATCTGCCTGCATTTCAGAGTCATCTGCTAAGCTTTTAAAGATGTACATTCTTCTACCCTGCTTCATACCCAAGGAATCATTGCTAGCACCAGGCCTGCTCATCTGAGTTTAAAAAAGTTTTAGAGGTGATTTGGATTCTTAGCTGGAATTTACAAGTATTTTTCTCCTTGCAGGATTTTTCATTCTTAAGTCTCTTAGAACATAATGAAGTAAAATTTTTGTTGTAAAGTCATTCCTGGTTTTATGCATGTTATTCGTGTCCCTGCTTTCATTAGTGAATTTCAAGTGAATTTTAAGTTCACTTTACTTATTTTAGAAAAGGTAGCTTTTAAATAGCATATCCTTACATTTTTATAATAAGGGCAAGAAAGAAAAATTCTCCTTTATACTATGTGAAGTGTGAATTTGGAGTTGAAGTCCTTTCTCTAGTTCTTTAATTTCATAGTTCTAATTACCATCAATTTTGATGCAGATTCTTCTAGATCCGTGGTTCTCAACCTTCCTAAAGCTGCGACCCTTTAATACAGTTCCTGTGGGTCGTGACCCACAGGTTGATAACTGCTGTTCTAGATGTTTTCTTTGTATGTATAGAAAAGGGACATATATTAATATTGTCTATGTTGCTCAGGCTAGTCTTGAACTCTTGGCATCAGGCAATCTTCTCTCCTCCCAGAGTGGTGGGATTACCGGCGTGAACCTCTGCACCTGGCGCCGTGTATTTATTTCCGTAGTACGTGTTGGGCACTACCTTGTGCCAGGGATTACACTGGGTCGTGAGGCTAAGAGACATCTGCTTTCTTACAACTTGCAGCCTGGGAGAAGGATAGATAGTGATTAAATAGTAACACATACATGTATTTTTAAACTGTAGCAAGTGTTATAGAAGTATGGAATGTTTTGACAATATATAGTAAAAATTAAAAGCCTTTCTTACCCTTTCACTCTAGTTCAGATCCATACTTTGAAGTTTGCTTTTCTGAAAGCATCTAGTACCACCTAGGTAATATGATGATTATTCATTGGAATAAAATATTTTGCACACAACATCCCCTTAGTAAAGTATTATTTTACTTTCATTGTTAGCATTTTTGTATTAATTAAAAGCATCTAGAAATCTTAACTATTCAAGTTCAGTGTAAAAAAATTGAGATATTGTCAGCAAGTATTTATGATCTGTATACAATGTCTCCCCGAGGAGCCTCGCTGTGATCGGCATGCAGTTATGTGCTGTGCAACAGTTTGTTACTAAAATAACCCGAAAATGATAGTTCAGCCTAGAGTCATTTCTTTTGATAGTGGAGGGATTATTAATGTTAGTATCTTTTGGATAGAAATGTTTCTTAAAATACCTTAATGCTCATACTATTCGTGTTTCATATTAATGGAGAGTATGTGGTGAAATTTCATGCTCATCAGAGTTTAGGAAATGCACGGGGTAAATAAAAGGAAACATTTTAACTCTACACTTCTCAGAACCTTTAGTGTTTTGTTCTGAATCTTTAAGGCAGAGTGGTAGTATACAGTGACTCTGTTTGATCAGAGAGCTGTGTTTCCTTTGGACATTGTTTCTATCAATAAAGATCTAAATAGATAAATAAATCTCTAATAGCATCTAAAAAATTATAATGGCGTATTTTAAAAATGCACAATAATTTTAATGTAAAATTATTATTTAGCAAGACATGATAGTGAGATTTATAGGCATTGCATTTGTATTTATATATTGTACTTTTTGGACATTACTTTGAAAGGATCAATTCTCCATTCTTGCATTCTTATCTCCTAGAGAAAAGTGAAATTTGTGTTCTTCTTGTATTTCAGAACAAAGTAGAAGAGATGATTTAGAAGCTTTAGGTCATATGTTTATGTATTTTCTGAGAGGCAGTCTTCCTTGGCAAGGCTTAAAGGTAATTATTTTTGTGTTTCCTTATTGAATGTCGTAAAATGTTAAGCTATTTTAAGGTCCTCTCTTCTAGCTAAATAATTCTAAATACTACATTCTCAGTTTTTTTGTGTGTTTTAGGCTGACACATTAAAAGAGAGATATCAGAAAATTGGAGATACAAAACGAGCTACACCCATAGAAGTGTTATGTGAAAATTTTCCAGGTAATGAATAATGCCAGATTGATTCATGTACTTATATACAGAAAACATGAAATGCTAATTTTCATTGCTTAAGTTTATAAACAATTTTTTTATGTTTAAAAAAATGAGCTCAAGATATGATTTAAAAAATGTCAGCATTTTGTGGTGCCTGTGGCTCAGTGGATAGGGTGCTGGCTCCATATGCTGGAGGTGGCGGGCTCAAACCCAGCCCCAGCCAAAAAAAGAAAAAAAATGTCAGCATTTGATGCATAGCTCATAGGAACAGTTTGTGTATTTTCTTGCGAAATAGTATCAATGGAAGAGAACCCCATCTTTCGGTAGTGTTGACCAATACCATCTGAAGTAATACTTCAGTTGCATACTTTTTATAAGTTAAAGTATTTTCTAAAGAATGCCAATTATGAAAGTTATTGTGTACAACATTAGTCAGTTGAGTCTCAGTGTCAAGTTGAAAGGAAGTGTGTCAAGTATGATTTAGTTTAGTTTTCACATTACAATAAAATCTTACTGACCTTTCTGGTTTTAGACTAGTTTGATATTGGAGAACTATACGCATTTATGAAAATAATTTTGTTTTCAAGTAGACTTATGATAATGCAAATTAAACCAACAGAAATTTACTTCAGGTTTCTAAATAAATTAAGGAATAAGAATGTTGTTGTTAATATCTTAAAATACCTGCTGTGATTTGTGCAGCAACATTCAATGAAAAGAGAACTAAATTTGAAGATTTAAGATTGAGTTTCTATCTCACTTTAATATTCCCTGGTTAGCTTATATAAGGCTGACATTGTTATTGTAATAGTAATATTATCATCGATATATTCTGAAGTATCTCTCAAGTTTCCTTAAATTATTCACTGACAGCAAACTTTAATTGTATTTATTTTTTTCTTGCCATGACATCTAGAAATTGAACATTTAACAAATACTGGTTTGTAGTCCCAGGAATTTAGGAGTAGGCAGATTGGCTGGGGTTAAAGAAGTCTATATAAAGGCAGTGAAAAAGGGGGTCCCAAGATAAATTAGCCAGGTGGTTATATGGGAAGTGGACAGTGGGAAAGTCACATGAGGAAGGTCACTGGGTGCCACTTTTCCTGCCCGTTGTACTAGGTGTGACCTTTTCTTACTAGCTGTAAGTGAATAAACTAGAACAAAAAAGCAGCTGGGCATAACCTGCCACCTACCAGGTGAAACACTCTGTTTTACTAATTGCTCATCATTTTGCCTGTTGTTTCCCATGGATTTTATTTTCTATCTTAAAAATATGACCTTTAAAAATGCATATATCTAATTACAGTTAGGAATTGTAGTGGTATGTGGAGATTTGTTTACTACCAAATAATTGTTAAATATATGACTGGAGATTAAGAGAAGACTTACAGTGGGCTCCTATATTATGTTTTTTGAGGTCTGCTTCACCTTTATTTCACCTTTATTTTGTTAGCTCAATTGATTAGAATACCAGTCATAGTCAAGGTTAGGAATCTGGATGCTCTATTGGTCAATGAGTGTACGTCACTGGTTCTAAAGGAAATACCACGAGCCAGTTCAGATGCTTTTGTATAAATCAATTTCCACCAATATTGTAAATGACTTTTTAACTTATGGTCTGAGTGTGATGCTTTGTGATTAATCGTGCATATTAAGCTGCTAATTCAACCTCTCATCCTACCCAAGATTAAAAATAATGTTATAAAATAAAATTTTTAGCTTAATGAAATGAAACAAAAATAGTGGCTGTTAAATTAACCTCTCAGTTTGGTCTCTATTTCCTTTCCTCCTTTTCCACTTTTTTTGTTGTAATTAAACTCAGAAAATTTTAAGTGGCAATACAATTTTTTTTACTTTTCCATTTTTTTGTAATATAGTATGCTTTTAGACATTTAAATGACTTTATTATTGAGTATAACAGAAAAGTATAGTTAGAATAATGCTTACATTCTTTCTAGAAGAAATGGCAACATATCTTCGTTATGTAAGAAGGCTAGATTTTTTTGAAAAGCCAGACTATGACTACCTGAGAAAGCTTTTTACAGACTTGTTTGATCGAAAAGGATACATGTTTGATTATGAATACGACTGGATTGGTAAACAGTTGGTAAGTACTATATGCTATGTAATAAGAGTATAGTATTTATCTTCTTTTTAACAGTACAGATCCCTCAATTTAACAGAGTTGAGAACAAATAACTTTTTTTTTTTGGACTCCAATACTGTTGAATTATCTTTTTTTTTTTTTGAGACAGAGCCTCAAGCTGTCACCCTGGGTAGAGTGCTGTGGCATCACAGTTCACAGCAACCTCCAATTCCTGGGCTCAAGCGAGTCTCTTGCCTCCGCCTCCCAAGT
>CAUYRH010115297.1:0-49053 GCA_963574655.1 Perodicticus potto | reverse complement strand
ACCAAAAAATGGCCGGGTGTTGTGGCGGGCGCCTGTAGTCCTAGCTACTTGGGAGGCAGAGGCAGGAGACTCGCTTGAGCCCAGGAATTGGAGGTTGCTGTGAGCTGTGATGCCACGGCACTCTATCCAGGGTGACAGCTTGAAGCTCTATCTAAAAAAAAAAAAAAAGACATTTATATTCTACTCTTATTAAATTTCACATGTCCCCTTGTAAGATGCACCATAGGTGTGGTCCCACCAATTACCCTCCCTCCACCCATCCTCCCCTCTCCCCTCCTTCTCCCTCTCCCTTTTCCCCTTCTCCTTGGACTATAATTGGGTTATAGCCTTCATATGAAAGCTATAAATTAGCTTCATAGTAGGGCTGAGTACATTGGATACTTTTTCTTCCATTCTTGTGATACTATGCTAAGATGAATATGTTCCAGCTCCATCCATGTAAACATGAAAGAGGTAAAGTCTCCATCTTTCTTTAAAGCTGCATAATATTCCATAGTGTACATATACCACAATTTATTAATCCATTCATGGGTCAATGGGTATTGGAAGATTTTTTTATTACTGCTATAATCGTGCTGTTCTTTATTGATCAGTTAGTTATTTCTATTTCTTTGTGATTAAGTCTTGGGAGGTCATGTGTTTCTAGGAATTTATCCATGTCCTCTACATTGACAGAGATATTTTCATAGTTTTAATGGATGATATTTTGTATTTCTGTGGTATCAGTTGTAGTATTTCCTTTTTCATTTCTGATTGAGCTTATTTGGGTCCTTTCTTTTCTATGTATGGCTAATTTAGCTAGAGATCTAAAAATTTTATTTGTCTTTTCAAAGATTTCTTTTCAAAGACAAATAAAATTGACCCTTATTTGGGTCCTTTCTCTTCTACTTATGGCTAATCTAGCTAGAAATCTAACAATTTTATTTTTCTTTTCAAAGAACTAACTTTTTGTTTTGTTGATCCTTTGTGTTATTTCTTTGGCTTCCATATCTGCACCTGGGCTCAAGCAATCCTCCCACCTCAGCCTCCTACAGTGCTAAGATTACAAGAGTGAGTCACTGCACCCGGCCTTAAAAATTTTTTTGTCAAAAAATTTACAAAATAAATTGGTTAATGATTTTCATACATGCAAAATGACTCTTTTATTTATTTTACTTACTATGTTTTACAGAATTCACTTATATTTAGAATAAGCATATGTATTAGAATATAGTTCCATTTATTTTTTTTCTTAAGTATCTCACTCTGTGACACACTGGAGTGCAATGGTGTAATTATAGCCTACTACGGACTCACATTCCCAGGCTTACCTGGTCTTCCTATGTGAGCCTCCCAGGTAGCTCCCAGGTAGTTACACACCACCATGCCTAACTAATTTTTAATTTTCTTTTGGTAGAGATGAGGTCTCTCCATGTTGCCCAGGCTGGTTCTGAACTTCTGGCCTCAAATGATCCTCCTGTCTTGATCTCTCAGAGTGTCGGAATTATAGGTGTGAGTACTGCTCCTGGATTAAACATACTTTATAAGAAATTCCAAAAAAAATCTATACTTTATATCTTAATTTAATAAAAATGTTTAGAGAGTTTTAAAATCACTCCTACTTTACGTTTATTTAACCTAAGAAGAATTTCTTGATTTTAAGATTGTACTCGTGTCTTTTTTCTTTAAATAATACTTCAGAAGCCAAGGTGTTAGACAACCATGGAGTATTATTTTCCTTATGTGGTGACGAATCCAGGATATCAAAAATTTTAACAGCTGCTTTGACATATAGTTAACTTACAATGTATAGCACATATTAACATATGCATTTTGATAAGTCTTGATATGTGAATATCAAATTTCCTTGTATCTCTTGCCTTTATAATTCCTTTCTCCCACTCATAGCTCCAGGCAACCACTGATCTGCCTTCTGTCACAATATATTAAGTGTGTGTGTGTGTACACGCGTGTGTGTGTATCCTCTCCACTGAGAGGACTTGGGAGCAGGAAGCAGATTTAGCGCTCAGATCTTAGTTTCTAAATAGCATTCTCCCCTAAAAGAGCCAGCACTGTCTGGAGAAGTGGCTAATTCCATGGAAGTGGCAGGGAAAATACAAGAAGAGCCTGGAATATTTTGTCATATGGTACTCAAAGAATGCTGGAGTCACATAAGAAACTCTCAGGAACCAGCTTGAAGGGGCTCCCAGTGGTCAAAGCTGCTACCAAAGCATGGTAGACATGTAAATGTGTCCTTGGCTGTGTAGATGCTTTTAAGCTTGATCAGGTCCCATTTATTTATTTTCGTCGTTACTGCAATTGCCTAGGGTTTTCTTCATGAAATCTTTCTCTAAACTGATATTGGTAAGAGTCTTTCCCACACTTTCTTTAGAGTTTTTATAGTTTTGTGTCTTAGATTTAAATCTTTTATCCAGTATGAGTTAATTTTTGTAAGTGATAAGAGATGCAGGTCCAGTTTCAGCCTTTTACATGTCGCTAACCAGTTCTCCCATCACCATTTGTTAAATAGGGATTCTTTTCCCCAGTGTATGTTTTTGTTTGGTTTAGCGAAGATCAGATGGCAATATGAGGCTGGTTTCATCTTTACATTCTCTATTCTGTTCTTTAGATCTGTGTCACTATTTTTGTGCAAGTACCAGGCTGTTTTGACTTGTATTATAACCTGAAGTCTGGTAACATAATGCCTCCAGATTTGTTTTAATTTCTTAGAATTGGCTATTCGGGGTTTTTTCTGAAAAACAAAGAACTACTTTTTCAAGTTCTTCAAAGTATGATGGTGATTTAATGGGGATCGCATTGAATCTGTAGATTGCTTTGGGTAGTATATACATTTTAGCATTGTTGATTCTTCCCAGCTGCAAGCATGTTATGTTCTTCCATTTGTTAAGGTCTTCTGCTATTTTTGTTCTTAAGGTTTCATAGTTTTCTCTGTAGAGATCGTTCACATCTTGTGTTAGGTATAATCCAAGGTATTTCATTTTCTTTGAAGCTACTGTGAAGAGTATTGAGACTCTTTGATGTGAGTCTCAGCTTTACCATTATTGGCATATATGAAGGCTACTGATTTGTGAACACTGATTTTATATCCTGAGACGTTACTGTATTTCTTGATCACTTCCAAGAGTTGAGTCCCTGGAGTTTTCTAATTATAAGATCATATCATCAGCAAAAGTTGAAACTTTGACCTCCTTTACCCCCATTTGGATACCCTTTATTTCCTTCTCTTGCCTGATTGCATTGGCTAGGACTTCCAGCACTATGTTGAACAGTAGTGGCAATAGAGGACATCGTTGTCTGTTCCAATTCTAAATGGAAACGCTTTCAGTTTTACTCCATTTTGGTGCGATATTGGCTGTGGGTTTGTCATAGATGGTTTCAATCGTTTAAGAAATGTCCCATCTCTGCATAATGGGTTCTAACCCATTGAAATAAACAGAATCCATGAGTCTAAATTTCTAGTGAATTGTCACTAAAAATAGATGTAGGTGAAGGCTTACCTAAAGAGAAGAGAAAGCTTTTCCTTATTGTAGAATGCCAAGTAATACACTTGGAAGTAATAGTGAAAGTAGAAAATCACCATTTGGCAAAACATCAAGGAATGTTAGGAATAATTGGGGGAAGTTTGATGAGGATTGGTGTATTTTCCTAGTCTTAAGCAGTCTCAGACCTACAAAGACAAAAAGAGCAACTCGATAATAGGAAAGCCTGGCAGACAGCAGCTCAGGCAAGTGATCCAGATTTACACAGGTGACATCAGGCCCTGGATCACACATCCCATCACATAGAATACAATCTGAGCACAGTGTCACTTCTGTGGAGTTCCTGCCAAAAATATATCATTTGAAATCTAATCACAAGGGAAAATGCAACAAACTCAAATAGAGGAACATCCTACAAATTAACTGTCCCACGACCCTCAGAGGTGCCACAGTCTTGAAAGTCAAGCTCAGATGGAGGAAACATATCCGGTTGAAAAGGACTGAAGAGACGTGACAACTCAACGCAGCACGAGGGCACATCACTGGGACAATCGGCAAATCTGCAATGGGATTAGGTGATAGTAACGAGTGTGAGTTAGTGTCCTGATTTAATACCGTGTCACTGTTACGTCAGGGAATGTCTTTGTAGGAAATACACACTGAAATATTAGTGCTCTTCTCGGAGCTGAACCTACCAGTTTGACTCAATGGCCTCCTGGTTCTGGTCTGAGGATCGGTGGCCCCCTTCAAGAGGTCTGAGCCTTCCCTTCGCTGTGGGAGCCTCTCTGAGGGTCCCTGGGAGAAAATCCATGTCTCTAGGTGTAGATGCCTAAAGGAATATTTGGAGAACAATATGGGGGGTGGGGGGAGTTAAGCAATTGAATGTTGCTTCATTCCTGGGACTTTCCCTATACTTGCTGGAGTGCTGAAACTTATTAATGATACGTGTATCATATCAACATAGGTACTAATGTTAATATTTTGTGGGGAGGTCAGATTGAGTCAGTCATGGGAATTCCCCATTGCCATAGACATTGCCCCAGAAGAATTGGCCATGGGTCAGAAGATTATAAAATCTATAGTTTGCATGGCTGAGTACTCAGTGATCAGATCCTTCCCTCTCAAGTTTTGTATTTATAAATTTTTTCACAATATTAAAAAAAAGCCCAGAATCAGATACAATAAGCTGGAATTCACTGAAACCTCATAATCTTTGTGTGGGTGAGGCAGTAAAAAGAGGCTGCTGTGCTGGCTCTGCGCTGTTGGGGCCTCTGCCCTGCACCCAGGCTGCTCCGCCCACATGGATCTCTCAGAACTCACTGCTGCTACTGGTGCTCCTGCCACACGTGCGCAGGTGGCGACTTCATTCCTGAGATTCTACCCCTTTACTCAAGTTTCTGACTGGTACCCCAGGCCATTTGAACCTGCCCCTAAACTGGGTGGCCAGTCCCCGGGCTGTCTCAAGTCATCTGCAGGAAATGACCGTTTCCTGTCTTCTGAGTCTGCCTCTCCCTTCCCCAGACACTTACCCCTCCTCCATCACCGCCCCTAGTTACCTTCCTTACCGCCCTCTAGGAGGAGAGATGAAATTCTGGCTCAAAACAGGGTTTAGGCTCCACCACATCTAACATACACTCCATTTAACCCAGGCAAGCTGTCAATGACACGGCGCCATCCTTCTAGAGACTCATTAGATTTTCCATCTGGATGGGACTTGAGGGATCTTGGTGCCACATCCAGATCCTGTAAGGGACCAGTTTTTCTGTGACAGAGGTGAGACTAGAACTCCCAGAGCAGTGTCCATCCCACTGCATCACACCACCCTCTCCAGACTTCCCCCTCCTGGGGTGCCCCAGCCCTGGTGCTTATCCTATACAGAGATGAAATTGTTTTCAGTCTCAACTTTAAAGGGCTTACTCTGAGCTTTGTGAAATATGATAAATTCCAACATAGCAATTATCATGTCAATAATCCTGCCTAATGAGTAAAAGGGGATGGTAGCATGGCAGACAGGCAAGGGCACAGCCCCTCTGGGCTAGGTAATAACCCTTTACCAGCGGGACTTGACCTGGAGCCAGGAGAGATGAATTGGGGAATTGTGCCTCTCCCCTGCTGTAAACCCTTGTCTCTCTCCCTCCTCCTCAGCCCCATTTCCCTATAAAAAGGTTATATGGGATAATTGCTGGAAAACAGCCTGTGTATACATGGGGGAAGAAACTTTTCATGACATAATGATTTTGGATACAATCCTGCTAAGCCAGCGCCCTGTGGCTGTTTTTTCCATTAAGGTATTTTGCAATCCATGATCTCTGCTTTGGGAGCAAGAGAGAAACTCAGGGTGCCTGGGAGGAGACAGGTGAGAACTGACCTTCTGCTCACACTTAGCGCCTGGGTATTCATTTTCCCTTAGTCTAGGTCTTTGGGTTTGCCCTGCTGTGGTCAGCAGCCCTGCGCTCTGAGCAAGTCAATTCTGGATGGAATACGAGAAAAATGACTTACAGAAAACAGAACTCTAATAGGCTGAATTAATAATAGTTTAGCAGTAGCTGTAGCACCAATGACTAACAAAGGGGTTGCACAAATACAATTCACCAAGCAGGACTTTATTCCTATTACAGTTTGGTTGGCTCTGTGGTTTTAAGCAAGATAAACTATGAAAGGTGTTTTCCCTGTAATGTGCAGTGGCCTAAGGGGTGTGAGACTGAAGAGTTCTGGGTGAGGGGCTCCGGGTGGGAGTCTGAGATGCCCTTCCATGATTCAGACAGAGGGAACAGAGAGACCATGAGTGTCCCATGGGCACAAGCAGAGTGGTCAGCCTGCAAAAGGGAAGCGGCAAGAAAAAGCAAGTCTGTGCCCCCCCACAACAGGCCAGGAGGTCATTATGTTTCATCAGCACTTTGTGGTTGACAAAGCACTTTGCACTGCCTCATCCAGAAACCCTGTAAGCTAGGGGGAGTGTGGGCTGGCATCTCCACTTGGCAGGTGGAGAATTCAAGGTTCACAGAAGTGAAGTGGTCTGTCTAAAACCATGGAGTGAAGTGACAGAGTCCACACTGGAACTCAGATATCTCAAACCCACGTCCAGTGCGGCTGCACAGGGAATGTGCTGCCACTCAAGATGTGTCCCAGGCTCAAGTGTCCAGTGACCTGTGTCCGCTGCCCTGCCAGGAGGCAGGGAGTTCATTCTTTCTTTCATTTATTTGTTTGTTTTTTAAACTCATGAAGTACAACAGCAGGACTCATTCTTTTAGGTTAAGGCATTGCCTCCAGCAATGTTGTAATTAGAAGCAAAATGTAGGTAGAAAAGATTGTGAACTTCACGGGCTGTCTGCGTGACTTCCGTGCTGTGCTATGAGGGCAGCACTTCCCAGAAGCGCAGCCATCTCTCTGGCCCGACTGCTTGCTTCTGCATTCTATTCTCTCAAAGACACATGGGAGCGGCCCATGTGGGGCCCTGTTCTTCAGCCAACTTGGATCATATGTTTGCTTCTCGGGAACACACCTTCACATTCTCAACTCCGACTGCCTGCCTTTGCCTCCCTTGCCATGCTGAATATGATGAGAGAGTGCTGCTTCAGAGACCATCTCCAAATCCTGTCTTCCAATACTCTGAAGCTCTTAATGAAGACCTTGACAGTGTGTGGTCAACAGACAACTGTGGATGCAGATCAGGATGGGCTTGGTTGGAGAAGGGCCCATTGCCCTTGACGCAGCCAAATAGACCTTAGTAGCCTTCGGATGGGGACCTCCTTAGGATGGGCAAATGTTTTAGGTAGCAGAGCTGAATTCTGCTAACGGTATGGAACGGTTGTATGAAGGCCACAAGAGCCATATGGAATTTAAATTGTTCACTCCAGTTTTCCTACATTTGAGACACATGGTTCTGTGTTCTAGCCTGGGACCATCGTGCCATTTAGGGGGGACCCAACCCATAAGGAGAACCAGCAGCTGATGGGAAAGGAATGTAGACAGGACACTGGCAGTGAGGCTTAGAAGGAGGCACCAGAATTACATCAAGTTGTTTTCTCCTCCTCCTCTCCTCTTGAAAAGGAAGGCTTTTTCAGACACATGCTATAAAGTGTCTGCACCATCTTTGAGCTAGTGGCTCTCAAGCCTAATTTATAAGACATGGGCTGACTGGAAGCGAATTAACTGGGAGATTGTTCTGTGTACAACTTCTGAAGCCCCAACCTGGAGATTCTGATTTGGTGGTGGCACCCAGGACACAGGGGGTTTGAATGGTCACTCAGGCTTGGGAACCACAGGCCTATAGCTTCGACTACAAGCACTCTCAGACCCAGCACACATGAGGGGTACAGGTGAGCTTTCGGAGGCTGGGGCTGAAGCTGAGAAGAGATGTTAGTATTACTCTCTTACTGTCAGTTATCGTCTTCATTGCAGAGACAGGATAAAGCTGGCTGAGGATGAAATGAGGTAACGCTGGTAAAGTGCTTAGCAAAGAGGCCAGCACAAGTGGGTACCCAATAAATGCTATTACTCAGGAGTCCTCGGTGAGCAGTCAGGAGCCACGGGCCGCAGGGTCAGGGTGGAGTTGTGGGGTGCAGCTGGGCTAGCCCACAAGTATTGCATCAGCTCTTAGGACTTGTTTTCCTATCTGTAAAGTGAGGAGCTGGTTGGCCATGAAGGAATCGTCCTCGCTCTGATGTTATGGTGTTCTATCATCAAACTAGAGGGAGGGTGGCAAGTCAGGGCATTGGAATTCAGGATCCTTCCAAGGTGGGTTCAGGATGGTGCCCCGAATGTGGTTCCAGAGCAAGAGGACCACACAGGTGGTGGACCAGTAAGACTTCACATTGAGTTAGTTTGTGATCATCATGTGCATCCATCGTCTCCTGTGCTTCCTGCATCCACCTTAGGAGTGGCCCAAAAGTGGCCAACGTGACAGGCAGGGACGTAAACGTGAGCCCTTCCCAGTGCTTGTCCTCTGAACCCACGTGCTGGCCATATGGCCTCCCCAGAGGGCTGGTTCCAGGTACCAATTGGTACAAACTCCTTATCTGCTCTCACCGAGCTTCTCCCTGGCTACTCCAGCTGACAAGTCTTTCTCCTCTGTAAGACCTATTTACTAAACAGCAAACATGATTCCTGCCCTATCAGGGCTTAAGCTCTAAAATGAGAAAACAAAGGAGAGAGACTAAGTCATCAACTGAACTTAGTCATTAGAATAATCACCACGGAACACAGAGGTGGAAGAGCAAAGCAGGCATCGGGTTGGGAGTAATCCAGCTGCTTAATCTAGGAGAACTTCCTGGAAGAAAAGGTATGATTAATGCGTGATTTAAATTAGGAAAAATACAGTAGTTGAGGCTGAAGGAATCAAGATATCCGGAAGTCTTCCTCCCCTTCTCTCCTTTCCCCATTTTTACTTTGTATGTATCTGGTAATCCAGCTCAGGCAAAATGCCACAGTTCAGAGGCAAAAGCCATAAAGAGATCCCAGGACCCTGACATCCCTAGTCAAAGTCCTAGAGAGAGACAGAATACAGCTTCCCCACTCCATTGCTAATTGTGTTCAACCTCTTTTGCCAAATGGGAGTCTCAGCAACTGGGGAGAAGGTGTTGTGAGAATGAATATTTGCACACTCCTCAAGAGCTCTGGAGGAAAGGAGCAGTGTTTGTGCGAAGCTCCCAGGGGCGCCTGTCCCACAGCCCTGTGCTCCCATTCATGCCCTGACCCTGGAGGCTGGGCATGACTGCCAAGTGTCACGGACATACGCCCATGAGCAGCAGGAGGGGCATGTTCCAGCAGCGTGGTGGACTGGAGCCAAATACCTCTACATTACAATGCAATAGATGATGGAAGACCAATTAATTTTTTACAACGGGAGAAATAGCTAAAAGATTAACAAGCATTAATTATTTATTGAATTGCTGCCTATGCAAAAAAAGGGGTGGGGGAGGGAAACTGCCCTGAATGGGGAAATTAATCTCTTCAATAATCTCAGCTCTGGGTTGCTATTTGCCTTTGCTTGGAGGTCATGCAAATCAGCTCCAGGCAATGGGTGAGATCATTTAGGAAGCAGGAATAACTTCTACCAGTCTCTTTCAGGGTAGTCAACAACGTGGTGAGAAATCTAGAGGTTTCTACCTTTTTATCTTTCCATCTTTCTAGCCCCTACAGGTTAGAAGGAGCAGGCCCTAGAGCTCAGCCTCCATCCCAGGACTGCAGCACTGATCCCTAAAAGAGAAAAGTTGAGACAAACTCCTGGGACCCCTGGGTGAGCCTGGATGGCCAGCAGGCCCTGGACGGTGAGCTCACGCAGCAGCAGGGAGGGATGTGGCCTTCCTCTTCTGACCCAGGATAAACCTGTCAGAGTCTGTTCTAGGATAAGCTGTGAAGCACTCGTTCATTCACCCGTTCTTTCATTCAGTATTTATTCAAATGCCTCTTATGTGCTGTCTACAACATTGTCACAAGTTAGACTATGCAACTCTGCTCAGAATTTCTAAAACATTCCCTTTTGACAGATGAAATTGCTGAGACAGGTGCAGGCTGACTGGTGAGCTAGCTCTTTGTCCTTGGCTGGTATGTGGCTTGGTAAGTGAGGATTCAGGCAAGAGACTGAGGCAGGAGGAGCTGGATTGTGTGGCTCCTGTTCTCTTTCACCCCATTTCTCCTTTATCCCATTTTCTCTCCCGCTCCCCTTTCGGGATCCAAGTTCTCCTAAATGTGTCTTGAGTCCAGCCTCACCACCAAATCCTGCTTGAGGCCTTCCTTGTCTCTTGCTGGGACAGTGGCAGCAGTGTCCTTACCACATCCCACCTCTGGATTCTTCCATGCCAGGCCTTTCTGTAAAACGCTGTCAAAGATGTCGCCTTGGGAAAAAACCTGGGGAGTCATGAACTCTGTTTAAAATCCTTCCACTGCCACCCAGCCTACCCCCTTGCTTGATATTCCACGTCCCTAGAGCCCCTTTCTGTTCCTTCTTCATCCTCTCCAGCACCCCTTGTGGCTCCAGCCACATGGATGTATCAAGTCCCCAGTAAGCACTGCACATTCCCTTTCTGGCTTTTTGTACCTCTTCATATGCTCTCGGTGTCCACATCTCCTCCTCCTCCTCTTCACTGCCTGGAATTTTCCTTTTCCCTCAAGACTAATCCAAGTCACCTTCTTGGAGAACCTTCCCTGACCAGTGAAACACAGTGGCGGCTATTCCATCACAGGCTCTAACAAAGCTCCTTTGAACACGGATTTCACTGCACAAGTGTTGGGGTCTTAGTTTGTCTCTCCAGCCTGACTTTGAACTCTACGTAGGGAGGGAAAGGATTTTATTCATCTTTGTGTCTCTAGCACCTGAACAGGGCCTGAAATTTATTCAATCACTCGCTGTCCCTTTTTGTTGACTATTCGCTCTCTGCCTGGCTTGGGCTAATCACCTCGGGATACGAACAATGAGCAGGGCACCCTGACCTCACGGACGTTCAGGGGAAGGAATGAACCAGATTTCAGAGTCGTGCATAGGAGCCAGGATCCCGGGTGGCCCAGGGAGCCTCCTCGCACCTGGCCGAGGGCCTTTTTTTCCTTTCGAAGGAGGCTCGCATTGCAGGCCCTTGTTTTTATCATGGTCTGGGTCTTTCTTGAAGCTGAGGGTTACTGGTGCAGTGAAGCCAGAGTCCTGGCTCTTGATATGGAGTTCGGGGATTTCTGCGCATCCTCGGTCAAGGCTTTCTCAGCGGAGACAGGCATTGGGGGATAAGCTTCCCCAGGAACTAGTTCATTACAGTTGGCAGGAATGTGGTGAGGAGAAACACAGAAGACAGGACGTCTAGTAACAGGGAGGCCTCCAAAAGGAGTGACACTAATGTGACTTGCCCTTCAGGCTGGGTTCAATTCCTACACCTGGAGCGACTGCGCTGTTCCGAACAGACCGCCCTGCGATAAGCCCTCTGACCGCCAGGGGGCGTGCGCTTCCCCCGGGCCCGCGGTCGTCTCTGCCCTGGGGGGCGCCCGGGGTCAAGGCCGCCTTGGGGGTCAGAGCCGCCTGGAGGGCCAGGGCGCCGGTGCTCCGCGGACACGAGCGGGGAGGGTGTGTCCCGGCCGGGCCAGGCTGGCGTCCTCTCCGCGGAGCCTCCTGGGGCTCCCGAGCCATCCGGGCTCGCCAGATCGTCCCGCCCGGCCCGGCCCGGCCCGGCGTCTGCCTCGAGCTCCCGCGGCTTCTGTCTGCTGGGGTCGTCCGCCGGCCCTTTCCACATAGGTTTCCCTGCACGTTTCTAAATGTAGGGCCGGAAACCGAGAGAAAAGCCGCCCCTGGACTAGCTGCAGCCCCGCTCGCCCTGTGCACACGCTCCGGGAGCGACCTGGCCGCGCCCCGGCTCCCGGTTAGGGGCAGGACCCCGGGAAAGAACAGGACCCGCAGGTCCCCCTGCAAAGGGGGCGAGTGCGATGTGAGAAACATGGAGGAGGTTCGACAGGACCAAAGACTGTCCCTCACAGAGTCAATCGCACGAAACTGGGCGCGCGAGGTTCGTCCGCTCTGGCCGGGCGCTCGCTCCCCGGCTTGCGGCAGAGCTGTGCGCGCCCCCGGCTGAGCGCCCCGAGCAGACCTTCCTGAGCAGGGACTGAGGAAGCCCTGAGTTCCAGCTCACTGCTCTGGAATCTGCGTCCTCTCCGCCGTCGTGCGTCCAGTACCCCTCATGAATGAATGTGCTTGCCAGCTGGACAAGCTGTGCGTCGAGACAGCAGAGCAGCGCGGCCCGCGGGGGCAGGGAGAGGGCCCAGGGTATGAAGGTGGGAAAGCCACAGAGGCAGGGGGTAGACTTCCCTCCACGCCAGACGGGGTCCTGTTCTCAGGGTGTGTGCGGGTGGGTGAGAGAGAGATTGCAGTCTCATTAGTTCTCTGGGTTTGACGAAGGGCAGGCACATTTCGCGTTTTCCTGGCCACGGTCTGTGAGCCACGGCACGTGGGGGCCACTGCCCTGGGATGTCTCAGTGATGACCCCAGGGCCCCATCAGGCTGGCATGCTCAGCGCCCTCTTCCTCGGTTATCCAGAGTGCGGGGAGCTGTTTTCAGCTCCCCTGGCACCTCTTGAGGTGTGAAGCCAGCCCCTGGCAGGGACCACTGGGCGGCGGGGTGTTTTCACGTCTTCCTAAACAGGAGTATGCCCATCTCTCAGCTTCCACCGTGGAGGTCAAGGGACCAGGGCTGTGCATCGCTCAGCACAGATGCTCCAGGGTATGTCAACCCCCTCACACCATCCCGTGCACTGCCCTCCAGGAGTTAAAATGTCACAATGTCTTCTTATGTTACTGGTGTCCTGTGCTTCTCTCCCTCTGACTACAATTGCTGGTTATTGTCACAATGAAGCAGCGATTCTTTTTGTTTGGGAGATGGGTAACTGGGATCATGGGTCAGAGACTTGAGTGGAGCCCCAGATCTGCTACTAAATTAACCATATGTAGTTGGATGAGGGGTTTGGTCTCTCTGAGCCTCAGTTTTCAGCTGTGAAGTGGGAAAGATGATATCACCTTCACGACTGTTCTGAAGCTATAGTGAGAAAATGCACACAAAAGCAATTTGAAAGGCACAGAAAGCACGTGTGTGTGAGATGAATAACATGGCTCTTAGTGCAGAGCAGCCCCAACAACCCCCGGGACGATCAGCTAAAACCTCTCTTTGTCTCCACCTGCTCCCATCAGGGCCCTCAACACTTACCCATTCTGCATCCCAAATAGGTGTATTCTGTAGGCTGTGATCTCTCTTTTATCAAACCCCTCTCTTAAATCTTTCCTATTTATTCTCTCCTTCAGTTCTTGAGATCCTTGTGCTTGTAGTGGTTCATCGTTGTAATAAATGTTTATTACATGCCCTGTAAAATGAAGCCTGGACTGAGCCACCAAGAGGAACAGGTGAGGCAGGGAGATATTCCACATTCTGTGGAGGGCCACTGAGTGCTCAGCTGAACGGGGCACCCAGGAAAACATTAATTGCACGACAGGTGTTGGTTCCATTCCCACTAACACCAGTGTTGTGAAATGCCAGCCCTTTCTAACTCAGAAATGCCTCTTTACCCAGCGAAGGTCCCAGAGGGGGACTGTCAGGGCGTGGGAAAGGACTGCAGATGTTGGACATGTTCTTATTGTGGAGGATAAGTTCTAAAAGCAGGAGCATCATTTGGTACGTTTGATATTAAGCCTTTAGGGGGCATCTAGAAAGACAAGTAAACATGTATAGCACATGTGCGTTTTACAGAAACTGATTTAATCCGCAGTTCCGCAAATACTGGTTGGGTTAGCGCCCCCTCTTGAGGCTGCAGATATAGCAGTGAATACAGCAGAGGGAACCCCTGACCTTGTGGAGCTGACACTGTGATGTCAGGGGCAGGGCAGTTAATCAGGAACCTAATAAATAAGAAAACATAAGAGTATGTTAGGAGGGGAAGTCCTGAGGGAGAAGCAGGGTAGGGGACTGGCGTGCTGGAGGGGCTGGGTGAGCTGCAGTAAAAGGTGACTGTTCACCAAGGCTGGAAGCAGGTGAGGGGACTGGTGATGCTGACATCTGGGGTGACATGGAGAATGCCTTGGGTGCTCAAGGACCTGCCATGTGTTGGGGTGGCAGGGGAAGGGAAGAGGCTAGAGGGGAGGTCACCTGAGCTTTGACTGGGGTTGGGGAGAAGGGAAGACACTGCAGGTGAACTGTCCAGGAGAACTCGTTCCAGTGCTGGCTCTGCTTGGCACTAGCTAAGAGGCTCTGGGAAAATCAGGCAGCCTTTGGGGGCTGCACTTGGCTTAGGGGTCCAGTGAGACAGCTGGGTCTGTTATTCCTAAGGCCCATTCAAATCCTACAGCATCAGATACGGACCGAGGCAAACGAACACGTGGTCACTCTGTCTGTCTCCTGGAGGGAGTTTCAAGCTCCCTGGTGAAGTTTCATTTTCCTTGCTGTTCTTTCCCAGTTTGCCCCCAAGGCAAACCCCAGTCCCCAGGTGCACCTGGAAGTGGCTCTCTAGAGATGGCTGAATTCCCTGCCACTCCCACAGGGAGCTAGCTGAGCACAACTCTTTCCAAGGCAATTAATTTTCCTGGCTGGGATCAACAGCAGAGCAGTTTCCCATGGCGAGGTGAGCTATAGGCTCCCCCACTCCCACCCCACTGACACCCCCGCTGGGCTGGCAGGAGTGGGATAGAGAGAAGAGAATAAGTGACGGGCCCAGACAGGTCCCTTTGGGAGGTGAGCAGGATGTGGCAGGTGGTGCCCTATGCTGGGCTGCGAGGCAGGTTGGGGTGCAGCATCAGTGGGAAGGCTGGGGACGGGCCTGCCTGTTACCAGAGCTGTTTCACTCTGGGGCAGGGGGACAAGCCCCTCAGCCTCAGCTGGGAGAGACAGCGGCTTCTATCCCCTAATGCCGAGAGTGACTGTCAAACGCACCCTTGATGCAGAGTTGTCAGAAAGGAGGCTCTATCGCACTGCTTGGTAACTGCTTGGTAACTGCGTGTCTTTCAAATTTGTCACAGCAGTAGACTTTTAACCTTCTCGCCACACAAAAAATGAAAGTTGGTGAGGTGATATGTTAATGAACTTAATTGAATCTTTCTACAATGTATCCATAGATCAAAACATCACACTGTACCCCATAAATTTACATAATTATTGTCAATTAAAAATAAATGAAAAAAAGAGAAAGGAGCAGCCTCTGTTCTCTCAGCAGAGGAGAGCGAATATGAAAACAGAATTCAAGCCCTTCCCATTTCCCACCCAGGCCTCCTGCCCAGCCTTGGCCTTGCACCTGGGCAGCCCATCTCTGCCTTGGGTGTGGTGCACCTTCCACCTCCCCCAGACCAGTACCTGCACCTTCTCATGCCCGCCAGCAGGTCCCGTTAGCCAGGTTTCCAGAGTTGGAAATAGGAAACAAAGCGTCCAGCCGCGGCTTTCCAACTCAGCGTCCCATGGACACAGCACCCAGATTAAACCAGGAGAGCGTCAGACTGCAGGAACAGGTGAGCTGCTGAAGTCGGACCCACCCTGAGTCTGCAGCTTTCCAACAACATTTCCTTAAGAAACATCTTTTTAAAAATTAGGTTTACTAAGGTCTGATTTACAAGGAGTAAAATTCAACTTTTGTAGCTATAAAGCTCAATGAGTTTTGACAAATGTAAATAATCATACACTAAACAATTCCCTTATGCCTCTTTGCATTTAATCCTCTCTCAATCCCCAGATCCCACCAGGAGTACTTTCCCTGAATCATATTCTCTCTCATCGCTAAACATCCTCTGTCTTCTTGTAGTTACCATGTTTGTGAGATTCATCCAAGTTGTTACATGTATAGTAACTCTCTTTACAAAGCTGCGGAGGACCATCGCTTAATTTTTTCATATTTATGGTAATAAAATACAGTTGGCCCACTGTATCTGTGGGCTTTGTATCCATTGATTCAACCAACCCCCAATCAAAAATAAGAGAGAAAAATTACGTCTCCACTGAACATGTACAGACTTTTCCCCCGTCATTATTCCCTAAACAATAGTGTAACAACTATTTACATAGCATTTACATGGTATTGGGTATTGTAGGTAATTCACATTTGATTTAAAGTATACAGGAGGATGTGCATGGGTGTTATATGCAAACACTATGCCATTTGATATCACAGACTTGCACATCTGTAGATTTTGGTGTCTGTGGGAGATCTTGAAACCAATGCCCCTACATACCGAGAGACTGTGTATTAAATATAACATTTTTCCTTATAGCCGCTTCTAAGGGTACAATTCAGTGACATTAATTATAGTCACAATGTGGTACAACCATCACCACTATCTATTTCCACACTTTTTGTCACCCTACACAGAAACTCTGTGCCCATTAAACAACTCCCCATTTCACCTTTTTAAAGTCCCTGGGTCCTCTAATCTTCTTTTTGCCTCTATGAATTCCTAGCTATTTCATGTAAATGGAATTTACAATATTTGTCCTTTCGTGTCTGGCTTCTTTCGTTTAGCATTATGTTCCAATGTTCATCCATGTTGCTGCACGTATCAGAACTTCATTGCTTTTTATGGCTGAATAATATTCTGTAGTGTGTATATAATATTCTCTGTTTATCCAACCATCTGTTGGTGGACACATAGGTTGTTTCCTATTGTATAGGCTATTGTGAATAACACTGCTATAAACATTGGCATATAAATGTCTGGTTGAGTCCCTGTTTTTAAAATTATTTTGAGTATACTCATAGGAGGGAGTTGCCAGATCATATGTTAATCCAAGTCTATCTTTTTATTTGTATTTTGTTAGCACTTAATGGGTATTTATTTTAAACAATCTCATACTATTCTCAAAAAATGCTGTAGAAATTATACTATTCACCTAATCATTTTACAAAAAGAAAAACTAATGCTAAGAGAGGTTATACACATTGCCTATAGGCACCATCTATGTAAACGCACCATTGAGCTGGAACTCCAAACCAATTATTTCCTACTGCAGACCCTGCCTCTTATCTCTGCTGAGGTCATGTGCCAGGAGCTGGATGGATGGCACTGAGGAAAGGAGATGGGGCCCTTGATATTGTGCAGTCTGTGGTTTTCTAGAAGAGGCAGTTAAGAGCACACAGAGAGGCTCAGAGAGATGTGCTGGGAGCCCAGGGGGTACTGAGCATGTAGGTGAATTCTCCTTCATGCCCCATTTGTACCTGAGGCTGTTCCAGGGCCCCAGGGTCTGAGGGCTGGGATGGGCTCAGGGCCCAGCTCTCCTGGTCCTGGCTCAGCCTGGCTGGGGGGTTGCTGAGGGTGACAGACCTGGCACAGGATTTGTTCCGCAGGACCAGGAGGGATATGTCATTCCCGAGGGTATCCAGGAACTGTTCTGTTTGCCGTTTTAAGGAACTGCCACGTTTTCCATGGAAGTGGTACCATTTTTCTCACCAGCAATGCACAAGAGTTCCAATTGCTACGTTTGTTATTTGGCAACATCTGTTATTTTCCATTTTTAGAAAACTATAGCCATCCTAATAGGTGTGAAGTGATAACTCACAGTGGTTTTGATTGCGTCCTAATGCATCTATATGACTAATGATATTGAATATCTCTTCATGTGCTTGTTTGCCATTTATACATTTCCTTTAGAGAAATATCTGTTCAAGTCTTTGTCCAGTTTTAAATTGGACATTTTTTTTTATTATTGAGTTGCAGAAGTTCTTTATATATTCTGGATTTTAACACTTATCATACATATGATTTGCAAATATTTTCTTCTGTGTGGTTGTCCTTTCATTTTTGATACGCAAAAGTTTCTAATTTTAATAAAGTCTTTTTTGCTATTTTTTTCATTACCTGTGTTGTTGGCGTCCTATCTAAAAAATCATTGCAGGACAGCGCCTGTGGCTCAAGGAGTAGGGCTTCAGCCCCATTACTGGAGGTGGTGGGTTGAAACCCAGCCCTGACCAAAAACTGCAAAAAAAAAAAAAAAATTATAATATAAGTCATTGCAAAATCCAATGTTGCGGAATTTTATTCCTATGTTTTCTCTTAAGAGTTTATACTTTTAGCTCTTATGTTCAAGTCTTTGACCCATTTTGAGTTAATTTCTGTGCATGATGTTATTTTTTCTTGTGGATATCCAGTTTTCCTAGCACCATTTGTTGAAAATACTGTCTTTTCTCCATTGAATGGTCTTCGCATCCTTCTTGGAAATTATTTGACTGTACATGTACAGGTGTCTATCTGAGCTTTCTGTTCTGTTCCATTGATCTATATGTCTCTTTCTGCCCGCAACACGCTGCTCTGATCACTATAGCTTTATATTAAAATTTGAAATCAGGAAGGATGAGATTTCTAACTTTGTTCTTATTTTTCAAGACTTTTGTGGGTATCTGATGTCTTTTGAGATAACATATGAATACTAGATGGACTTTTCTATTTTTAAAAAAAATCATTAGGCTTTTGATAGAGATTGGGCTGAATCTGTAGATCACTTTGGATAGTATTGACATCTTAGCAATATTAAATTGTCCAATCAATGAACACTGGGCGCCTTCCATTCACTTGTTTTCTGTATTCTTTCAGCATTGTTTTATAGTTTTCATTGTACCCATCTATCGTTTCCTTGGCTAAGTTTATTCTTAGTATTTTATTCTTTCTGATGCTATTGTAAGGGAGATTGTTTTTCTAATCTCACTTTCAGATTGCTCATAGTTATTGTATAGAAATAAAACTTATTTTTATGTATTGATTTTATATACTGAAACTTTGTTGAATTTATTAACTCTAATAGTTTTGTTTCTTTTTTTTTGAATAGTTAGGATTTTCTACATATGTGATCATGTCATGTGTAAATAGAGACAATTTTACTTCTTTCTTTCCCATGTAGATGTCTTTTTTTTTCTTACTTTATTGTGCTGCTGGAACTTCTAATGTTATGTTGAATAGAAATAGTGAAAGTGGCATCCTTTTCTTGTTACAGATCTCGGAGGAAAAGCTTTCAGTCTTTTCACCGTTGAGAACCATGTTAGTGCTGAGGTTTTTATATATGGCCTTTGTGATGTTGAGGTCATTTCTTCTATTTCTAGTTTGTTGAGTGTTTTTTCATCATGAAAGGGCATTGAGTTTGGTCAAATGTTTTTTCTGTATCCCTCAAGATGATCATGTGGTTCTTTTTTTTTTTTTATCGAATCATCGCTGTGTACAATAATTCAATCATGGGGTACAGTGTGCGGGCTTCAGATACAATTGGAGATATTTTCATCAACCTGATTGCGATAACATTCAAGAGACTTTCTCATTACTATGTGAGAACATTTTTGATCCGTGTTTAGAAGTTTTCTCCTGGTTCTTACCTTCATTCTGTTACTGTGGTTTATTACACTGATTGGTTTTCATATGGTGAACCATCCTTTCACTCTAGGAATAAATCCACCTTGGTCATAGAGTGTAACATTTTTAATAAACTGCTGACTGTGGTTTCCTAGTATTTTGTTGAGGCTTTTTGCATCATTGTTTATAAGAGATATTGGTGTGTAGTTTGCTTTTCTCGTAGTGTCCTTGTCTAGCTTTTGGTATCAGAGCAATGCTCACCTCATAGAATGAGTTAGGAAGTATTTTCTTTCTCTTCAATTTTTTAGGATTTCATGATTTTTTTCTGGATCTTTTGAGTTGATCATATGGTTGTTTTTAAAAATATGTATTTGTTAATATGGTAAATTACATTGAGTTATGTTCGAATGTTAACCCAACTTTGCATTCTTGGGTTAAATCCAACATAGTCATTATCCATTTTACATATCATTGGATTTTATTTACTAAAATTTTATTTAGAATTTTTGCATCTCTGGGCATGGAGGATATTGCTGGATAGTTTTATATCCTTGAAGTATCTTTGGTTTTGGTATCAGAGTTATGATCGTCACAAACAAGTTGGAAGGTGTTTTGTCCTTCATCTGAGTGTTTTTCACTTTCATTTCATTCAAAACACTTTCTACTTTCCCTTTTGATCTATTTTAAGATACAGGGTATTGGAAGTCCATTACTTGATTCCAAATATTTGGGAGATTTTCCAGAGAACTTCCTTTTATAGATTTGTAATTCAATTCCATTGCAATTAGAATTTGGAAAGGATCTAATTTTACTTGGATCCTTTTAAATGTATCGATGACCAAGAATAGGTATAACATTGTAAATATTGTTGAAAAGAATGTATATTCTGCTGCTGTTGGGGGGTTTATTGTATATATATCATTTATGTCAAGTTAGTTGATAGTGTTGCTCAAATCTTCTGTATTTTTGCTGACTTTCTATCTCCTTTTTCTGTATTATTGAGAGAGGGGTGTTGAAATATTCAAATATAGTTATAGATTTGTTTATTTCTCTTGCAATTCAATCAGTTTTTTCTTCTTATAGTTTGAAGCTCTGTTATTAAGGGAAAAAAATTTACGATTTTATGACATCTTTATTAACTCCTTTATCACTGGGAAACTTTCATTATCCCTGGCAATATGTTTTTCTTTGAAACCTACTTTGTCTGATATTAATGTAGTCACTGCAGCTTTATTTTCATTGGTGTTAGTATGGTATATCTTTTTTATTATTTACTTTTCACTTTTTATGTTTTTATGTTTAAAGTTGGTTTGTTTTTTTTTTAATTTCAGATTAATATGAGGGTAATATGATTAGGTTACAACATTTGTGTTTGTTAGGTGAGGTCCCTGTTGTAGCCATGTCCCACAACCAGGAGGTGAGCCATATAACCTTACATTATACCAATTAGGTAAGAGAACACCAATCTCTCTCCCTCTTCCCCTCTTTCCCCAACTTGAATTAAATTGAGTTTTTCTCTTGTGTGGGAGTATATTGGTTTATCTACTGGCTTCATATTAGTGTTGAGTATATTGAGTACATATTTCATTTTTTTGATATTTTACTAAAGAGAATATTCTCCAACTCTATCCAGGTTAATTCAAAAGATGTAAAGTCTTCATCTTTTTATGTATGAATAATATTCCATAACAACCACAGTTATTAATCCATTCATGGGTTAAAGGCCACTTAGCTTGTTTCCACATCTTGGTGATTATAAATTGAGCAGTAATCACAACCTAGTACAAATGTCCTTATGATAAAATGATTTTTTTTTCTTCTGAGTAGAAGCCTAGTTGAGATTGTGGATCAAGTAGAAGGTCTATTTTGAGTTCTTTAAGGATTCTCCATACATCTTTCCAAAGAGGCTATATTAGTTTGCAATCCCAACAACTGTGTGAAGTTGGTTTCTTATGAGCAGCATATAGTTGAGTCTTCCTTTTTCATCCAAATTGACAATCTCTGTATTCTAATTAAGTTGTTTAGACTATTTACATTTAATATACTTATTGATCTGGAGGGTTTAAATCTATCACTTTGCTATTTTTTCTTTTATCTCTATGTTCTTTGTTTCCTTTTTCCTTTATTTTATGAACTAAGGCTTTCTTGATAAAAGGAGCATTACATTGACTTAAATTCTGGTATGCTCTTTATCTCATAGTGGACTGGTACTTTGTTTAGCACTGTTCTAGATGTTATAGGAATAGGCACAGGATACAGAGTTCTGTCTAAGAAAGGCCAGAAAAGCATTTAAGGCTGCAGTAACACTTAAGCTGACCCTGCAAAGATGACTACCTGTTCATTGGGGATATGGGGTAGTTAAGACCATTCCAGGTGCTATAATTTCCTTAAGGTCATGGACTTTGATTTCTTCATCTAGGTAGATGCAGAACAATGCCTGACACATAATGCTTAATAAATGTCTGGAAGATTGAACTAAATGCACTGGGGGAGTAATGTCAGTTGAAGTGTCTCATTGGGGGCTGCAAAGCATAGGGTGAAAGATCATGTTAGAGAAAGAAAAGAGTAGAGGCAGAAGACTTTGTTACATGTCCAGGGTTTTGAAACTTATGCTAAAGATTACGGAGGGTTATTTAAAGAGTTTTAAGCATGATATGATCAGATTGGCATTTCAGAAGATCCCTCTGAGTGCACTGAGAGGACCAGCCTGGAGACAGAAAGACAAAATAGAGGTCCTTACAATAATCCCCAGGAAATATGGTAAGAACCTGAACTAGGATTGGCTTCTCACTGGGGAGTAGTTATTTCTATCTCCAGGCACAGACTCCATAGAAATTCTCTCAGTTCCAGGATACTCAGTGGTAACAGGAAGCAAACCGTACCTTTCTCTCTCCTCCCAGTGTGGGGAGCCCATGACTGCCTTGTGCTTGGTATTTGGGAAGATGGAGTGAACAAACATCTTATTGGGGCATAGAGGAGGAGACAATGTCAGCTCACTATGCATTATTCCCTGCTCCTGGGAATATGTCCACAAAGATGGTGCTCCTGAACAAAATGAAAGACAATCAAACATCTCATTCCAAGAGTTATTTCTGAACATAGAACTTATTCTATCCCCCAAAACTTCTTTACCAGAGACTGAGAAACTGCTCTTCCTACTGTCCGCCGACACTAGAGAACCCTGTCTTGTTCTATTTTGTGCTGCTATAACAGAATACCTGAGACTGGGTAATTTATAAAGAAAAAAAATTTATTTGCCTCGTGATCCTGGAGGTTGGGAAGTCCAATATTAGATTGAGTCCATCTGGAAAGGGTCTTGTGCTGCTTCAACTCATGGCAGAAAACAAAAGGAAGCAGGCACCTCTAAGAGGCTAAACGCAAGAAGGGACAACCTGCTGTTTTGTTTACTAATCCATTTCTGCAAGAGCAAGAGCTCATTCCTGGGAGATGGCGCTAAGCTCTTCCTGAGGAACCCGCCCCAAGTTCAAATACCTCCCACTAGGCCCGCCTCCCAGTCCTGCTGTACTGGCCATTTAAACTTCAGCATGAGTTTCGGGACAAACCATGTCTAAACCATAGCAAATCCCCTCACCTCCCTATTTCCTCCACACTCAACTTTCATAACACTTCAAGAAGCAAATCTAGTTTATAAATTCCTTACCTCTGATTTCTTTTATTTCTAAAGCAGCTGCTATGTGAGAGAAACAAGAATTTCGTTTACAAAATTTGCAAGAGACAGAAAGTAGAGGAGAAACAATACCAGTGATGATAATAACAATAAAGAAAAAACAGCCAGGAGGAAAATTGCCTAACACTGATGTGTAGCAGTCAATTAAATACATGTGTGTTTTTAATTTCAGCAAAGTACAGGTGGGGAAGCCATAGAAATACACAGGTGCTTTAGCAATTCATTTTCTAGATGAATAACTGACTCCTGGCCAAAATTCCCTGTCATGGATAACAAACAAATTCAAATTTACCCAGAGGCTCATTCTTGTCAACACACCCAGTGGCCTGCTATCATTATCTTCCCCAAAGATTGCCAGTGATTTGGACAGGGGGAAAAAAGGAGGAGGAGTAAAGCAGAACAAGATTAATTTATTTTGTCCTGATAGATTGATTTTTTTTAGTTCCGTGAGAGATGGGGGAAAGCCAATTGGCTAGCGGAAGTTATATAATGGGTTATGAGTGTCCAATTGCAGGATATTCCCCTTTGATAAAAGGATTTTCCTTTTTTTTTTTTTTTTTTTGAGACAAAGTCTCACTCTGTTGCCCAGGCTAGAGTGCCCTGGCATCATCATAGCTCACAGCAACCTCAAACTCTTGGGCTCAAGCCATCCTTTTGCCTCAGCCTCCCAAGTAGCTGGAACTACAGAAGCCCACCAGGATGCCCAGCTAATTTTTCGGTTTTTAGTGGAGGAGGGGTTTCACTCTTGCTCAGGCTGATCTCAAACTCCTGAGCTTAAGCAATACCCCTCAGCCTCCCAGAGTTTTAGAATTACAGGTGTGAATCACCGCACCTGGCCACATGGATTTACTTTTACCTCATTTTGATACTCTGGAGAGTGGTACTATCCAATAGAAATATATAGGGAGCTATAGTCATGATTTTAAATTTTCTAGTAACCTCATTAGAAAGTACAAAGGAACAGGAGAAATAACTTTTTTTTTTTTTTTTTTTTTGAGACAGAGTCTCACTATGTCACCCTTGGTAGAGTGCTGTGGTATCACAGCTCACAGCAACCTTCAACTCTTGGGCTTAAGTGATTTTCTTGCCTCAGCCTCCCAAGTAGCTGGGACTACAGGCACCCGCTACATCGCCTGGCTATTTTTTGTTGAAGTTGTCGTTGTTTTTTAGCTGGCTGGGGCCAGGTTCAAACCCGCCAGCCTCAGTGTATGTGGCTGGTGCCATAACCACTGTGCTATGGGCACCAAGCCAGGAGAAATAAATTTTAATGCTGTATTTTTAACCCACTATATTAAAGATTATCACTTCAACATAAATAATCTCTTACCATTAGCAGGGTATTTTATATATTTTTTTCACAGTAAGTCTTATAAATCTGGTATTTTACTACACACCTTATTTAGGACTAGCCACATTCAGGGGTTCAGTGGGCACATGTGACTAGTGACTTCCATTATTGGAGAGCGCAGCTCAGAGTTTCTTAGGTAATTGACCCTGCAAGGGACTGTAGTCATGGCCTAAGGAGCGCAGACTTGCTTTACTAGGGCTGTTTTCAGCAAGTGCATGCACAGTCCCAGTAAGGGAGGGATAGGAGTAGGATGAGAAGGAAAAAGAATTAAGGGGACACTGAGTCCAACCTATACAATCCCCAGACATGTACAGGTGTCAACTTCAAACTACCTTGGCAAGAAGCTGTTGTCATAGATGCCACCGAGCCAAATAATTAGGAAAAAGAAGCTGAAATTGCACTAAAGGCAGACAAGGCAGTATTTATAGTTTTGTGCTCTATAGCACTTTTCTTACCTAGTTCTCAGAACTTATCTAGTTCATGTTCCCTGCTATCTGCCTAGAATAATCCTAAAAAGAATGAATAGTCCCATAGAAGACTCGGAGGTTTTTGATGCAATCTTCTCATTTTTTTAGTTGACGACAGAGAGACCTATAATGCCAAAAAACTTGCCAGCAGGCCCATATCTGGTCAGAAGCAGAGCTTTTCTTAGCCTTGAGAATTCCAGGCTGTTGTCTGTTTCTCTGCACCAAATAGATATACGGATGTGCTCGGGTGAAGTGATCCATTGCTAATGTGTTGTAGGGCTTCTAAGGCCCAGTGTATCCAGGAAAAGAAAAATCAGCCATTAGCTGTACATGTCAGGATAAAAAGCAAGTGCTAAGATGCACTTGGCTGATAGGCAGACAGAGGAAGATAAGCCAGTGGAAGGACAAAGGGGCATGTGCACTCTCCCTACCTGTGACCCTGCTCCCCAAAGTCTAAACAGCTAAAATAAAAAACAGGTTGTGAGAGCTGGTAAAATAGCAAGACCCAACAATATACAGTTAAAAAAACGTACTTCAAATATTCTGTAAAAGAAAGAGGTTAAAAGTAAGAAAATGGAAAAATAAATATCACGCAAATACTAATCATAAGACTGTGGCAATACTGACAAGAGAAAATGCAGATTTCATAACAGGAATGTTACCAGGGATGAAGAAAGGTATTTTGTTACAAATTATATAAATTAATCACAAAGGCATACTTTTAAATGTCTATGCATCCAACGTAGTTTCAAAACACGTTAAGCGAAATCTGAGATAGAGAAAAGAGATAAATTCACAATTATGGTTGGAGGTTGCAACTCTTCTCTCGTTAATTGATAGAAGAAGTAAACAGAAAATTGCTAAAAGTAAAGAACCTCTCAAAAAAGTGTCAATTAACTTGGCCTAATAGTTGTTTTTCAAACAATACATCCAATGATGACCAAACACACATCCTTTTCACACCAGAATTCTATCAAAGCTTCAAAGAAGAGCTTATTCCTATACTACAGGAACTATTCCAAAAAATCGAGAAGGAAGGAACCTTCTCCCAAGATGTTCTATGAAGCAAAAATCATCCTGATACCAAAACCAGGAAAAGACCCAACTAAAAAGGAGAACGTCAGACCAGTGTCACTAACGAATATAGATAGAAAAATTCTCAGTAAGATCCTAGCCAATAGATTACAGCTTTTCATTAAGAAAAGTCATACATCATAATCAAGTAGGTTTCATCCTAGGGATGCAAGGCTAGTTTAACATACACAAGTCCATAAACGTAATTCACCATATTAACAGAAGCAAAAACAAAGATCAGATGATCCTCTCAATAGATGCAGAAAAAGCATTTGATAAAATCCAACATTCTTTTCTAATTAGAACTCTGAAGAATACAGGTATAGGTGGCACATTTCTTAAACTGATTGAAGCCATCTACAACTAACCTAAGCTAATATTATACTGAATGGAGTAAGACTGGAAGCTTTTCCACTCAGAACTGGAACTAGACAAGGTTGTCCTCTATCACCATTACTATTCAACATAGTGCTGGAATGTTAATCATATGTGTGTTTAGAAAACTAAGAAGCAGTGACTAAGAGGTCAGCATCAAAGAGGTTTTGTTCTGTGAAATAAACCAATGCCCTGGAATTATTTTAGCAGTGATTCAGTAGTTTTGACTGTATTTTCCCACATTATTACTTTGTTGGCATTCATGTTTAAATGCAAATCAATAAATTTTTAAAAACTGTTTCACATGCTTATATTAGGGGGAAGAAGGTGTAAAATGACCCACGCTTTCGTTTATAAGACTAGGAGAAAAGAGAACAAATTAAACCTAAAGTGAGTAGAAGAAAGAGTAAAAAGTGAAAATTAATGAAATAGAAAAAAGAAAAATCAATGAAATCAAAAGATTACATTATAAGAAAATTAGAGCAATATTCCTCATGAACATAAAATCAAAAAACCTTAACAAATAAAATCTATAAATATATGAAAAGGATAATACATTATTTTCCTATCTATGCTTTTATTTCTTGTAAGCTAAAGAAATTAAA
The DNA here is from genome assembly GCA_963574655.1 of Perodicticus potto. NCBI lineage: Eukaryota > Metazoa > Chordata > Mammalia > Primates > Lorisidae > Perodicticus > Perodicticus potto. The sequence goes on along the minus strand of CAUYRH010115297.1, from coordinate 22,246 downwards.
CTAGAAGGGAAGGGGGGAGAATGGGTGGAGGGAGGGTAATTGGTGGGACCACACCTACAGTGCATCTTAGAAGGGTACAGGTGAAACTTACTAAATGTAGAATATCAATGTCTGAACACAACAACTAAGAAAATGCCATGAAGGCTATGTTAACCAGTTTGATGAAAATATTTCAAATTGTATATAAAACCAGCACATTATACCCCATGATTGCATTAATGTACCCAGCTATGATTTAATTAAAAAAAGAAAAAAGAAAAGAAATTAAACTATAACTTAATAATTTAATTCCCATTTAGGTCTTAAATTTTATGATTTGGTTAGTTTGGCCTCTGGTCCAGAGTCTTGTCTTGTCTTGTCTTTTTTTTGTTTGTTTGTTTCGAGACAGAATCTCACTATGTCGCCCTTGGTATAGCGCCAAGGTGTCACCACTAACAGCAACCTCAAATTTTCGGGTTTAAGCGATTCTCTTGCCTCAGCCTCCCAAGTATCTGGGGCTACAGGCACCCGCCACTATGCCCAGCTGTTTTTGTTGTTGTTGTTGCAGTTGTCATTGTTGTTTTAGCTGGCCTGGGCTGGGTTTGAACTTGCCAGCCTGGGTGTATATGGCTGGTGTCCTACCCACTGAGCTATGGGTGCCACCCAGAGTCTTTTCTGTTAAAGGGCCTTAGAGATGCTGAAATTATAGCTTTTGAAATAAACCTAACTTGAAAATAGGCTACTTTTAAACGGCATATAGCAGGGTTTTAATGTAAAGTTATAAGATGATTTATTCCTCCTTCCCATTCATTGGCTCAAATAGCAGGGATTTTAGGCTAGAAGAAGAGGAGGAAATGGCACGGGGCAGAGAGAGCTGTTGGGGTTGGGCCCCCGGGTTACACCACATGAGCTGCCAACTGCCCCATCTGGGGCTTCCCTGATGCTGGCACAATACACGTATTTGTCACAATAGCCAAAGCCCCTGACATGGTGGTTCTCAACCTAAAAGTCAGTTTTACCCTGACAAAAGCCAAGGATCCCCATAGAACCTCTTCTACAACCACATCAGGGGAGAAAGAAGCCATTCCTAGAAAAACAACATGCAGGAAGGTAAATGTCCTTTCTCCAGCACTGGACAGAAGTAAACAGTCCAAAATAGGATAGCAAAAGCTGCAACTATAAAAATATAATTGTCATACAATAAATTGAGGACTTAATTGCAGACAGAAATGATAATTTTCTGTAATTAGAAAACTAATACAGTAGAACCTCTGTAAGTTGACCACCAAGGGACTGTAACAAACTGGTCAACATACAAAGGTGGTCAACATAAGGGACTGGGCCTATGGTGCTGATATGTACATGGGGTGTGTGTCTGGTCTGAAAATTAGGTCAACTTAAGGATGTGGTCCATGTGGGGAGGTAGTCAGCTATGGAAGTTCTGCTGGACATGCCAAAGCCAAGTCCAGTGCAAACTAATGTAGAACATCACCAAAGAACAGAACAGGATTAGCAGGAGTGGCAGAACTGCCAGAAGGAAGGAGAGAATCTTGACAAAGTTGAGAAAAAGCAAGCTGATTTTCACCAGTTCCTTACAGAGGAGGAATTGGAATTAATTATAAATCCACCTTATGTGTTACCTCAAGTTTGCTGTAGAGATAAACTCAAGTATTTAAAGTGTAGCTTGTTGTCTATAAATCATTCAGTTGGATGGATTCGGTCATTTTATCTAACCCCTTTTGTTGTATAGTTTCAAATGTAAAAGAACTTCAGAAATTCTGAATCTCAGTCGAGTGGACCACTAATCATTTATTGCAGTCAAGATTTTAGTGCTCTGAAAGGTGAAAGGGTGATACAAGGTGAAGATTTCCAGCTGATTTTTTTATTTTAAACAAAGTCTTGTTCTGTCGACCAGGGCTAGACAGCTGTAGCCTCAGCCTAGCTCACAGCAACCTCATATTCCTGGGCTCAAATGATCTTGCCTCAGGCTACCAAGTGGCTGGAATTACAGATTTGTGTCACCAAACCTGGCTAATTTTTTCCATTTTTGTAGAGACAGGAGTCTTGCTTTGCCTAGCCTGGTCTTGAAGTCCTGACCTCAAGCAATCCTCCTATCTCAGCCTCCCAGAGTGCTAATGAGCCACTGTGCCCAGCTCCAGATGATAACTAGGCAGGGCTTATTCATGCCTGGGTGTGCCACATGCTGGATTAGGGATCTTGATAAAGCAAAGTAGCAATAATGACTTTGGAGTTCACAGCATGGGCCTTTTAAATCCAGTAATATTCAATATTGTCCTCAGTCCTCCGAGGAAAGCTATACTTTGGAGAGTCTGAGCAAACCAGATACCCCCTCTACGCCTCTGTTCACGCCATTACCTACGCATGACATATACACCATTTCTTTCCTGGGGCTCTGATAATTGTTATGGTTCTTTATTATTCTAAGCATCTTTTGGAGGAAGGGATACATTATCTTCTAAGATTTTCTGTTGGTCTTTAATGTCCTTTAGAATCACTACTAAATATCTGGGTTTGTATTGGTTTTTTCTTTTACTGGATTAATGTAAGGGTACACATGATTGGGTTGCATCATTTGCATTTGTATTGGTTTTTATTAATCCTGCTTGGATCTTGGTGTATTTCTTCAATCTATGGTCTTATATCTTTTCTTATGGGTCTTTCTCTCATGAATCAATTCTTTCTTCAATTTTGGAAAATTCTCATCCATAAACTCCCCAAATATTTCTACACTGTCTTCTATTTTGCATTCCGGTTGCCTCTTCAGGACACTAGGCCTATTGTGATGTCACCCCTGTTTATCCTTCAGTTCACTAACAATGTCTTTGGCGATGTCTGATTGACTAGGGGTATTTTATAATCTCAGGTATGCAGAATTTGATTGACATTAACCCTTGGTTCATTATACGTTTTGTCACGTGTTCAGGCCTGGCCTTCTTCGTTTGTTCATACATTTATTTATATTGCATAAAAAACTAAGGGACTAGAATGTAATAACTTATATCTACCCACGTGCTTCCTCGTCATCTTATATAAATTCTTCCTTTCGCTACTGGCTTAACTTTATACTTATTATTCTCTTACTGTAAAATAAATGTTTTAAATTGTGTTTTAGGAATGTGTGTATTCCTAAAAAGCACATTGTTCGGTGCTAAATTTTTATGAAACTTCATAGCTTCCTAAAGGGGCACACTTACATGTTATCAATTTGACTCAAGATCTGGACAAGAAGAAAGTGTGTAAACAAAACATCTGTACCCCCTAACTTTCGCAAATTAAAAAAAAACCTGAAAAAAACGGTGCAAATAATTTCCTGGTACTATTTTTTTTTTATTCACAATAATATTAATCAAAATTCATCCCAATGTAATTCACTTGTTTTGACTCCACCACAGTGTTTCATTGTGTCACCACACGATTGTGTCACGTTGGTTGACCCACTCTCTGTCAGGGAGCATCTGGGTTGTTTCCAGGTTTTTGCTACTATGCACAGCTTTACTACAAACATTATTATTCATGTCTCGTGGGTTTATCTTGGCTACGGTCCAAGAAATGGAATTGCTGAGACACAGAACATGCAAATGCTCAACTCTCATAAAAGTTTCTTTTCCGAGGTAGATTTACCAAACTAATCTGTTATTTAACATGTCCATTGACGTTTACATTTTCAGTGATTATATTTTTCACTTGTGAAAGTTTTATGTAGTTCCTTATCGAATTTGTTTTTACTTTTCCAAACTGGCTTCTTCTGTCCTTGTAACTTCCATTCTTTCATTCATCTATTTAATCAGGTTAAATATTCAAATATTACCATGTTTCTCAAATTGTGTAACTATCTCCAGTTCTTGAGAAGCTAAGTCTCTTGCATTCAGGTAACACTCACACACTCTGCCTCATCCACAGTCGTTAGTTTTTTCATGTGATTTGCAAATTTTGGTTGTGACCTTCTTTCTCTTCAGTACCACCTCCCCCCTCCCACCCCGGGTAATTCTTAAGAACTCTGATTTCAGTGCCTCTACACAATAACTTTTCATTTGCTTTTACTGAAGCCACAAGGATTCCAGCGATTTGAGGATGCACGTTTATGTAGTTGTCTTGATTTGGGGTTCCTGGATGTATGTACGGCGTGCTTCCAGGCCCCACATCTTCACACAGTACAGGACTGGAATGCTGACTTCTCATAGATGACTTTCATTTGGTTTTGACTCCATCAAGACCTCAAGTGAATATCAAGATTCCTTGCCATTTCCACGGGTTGATGGATGAAGTTTTCCCCGTTCCATTTCCATGGAAAAAGTCTTGCAATTTTGTCTCTGGACTTTATGAAGAGGTTTCAATTACTGCTTTCAAATTTATGCGTGTCTGAGACCAGTTATCCGGTGCCAGTGTAAACATGAAAGCCCCTGGGGCCTGTGTTCAGGCTGAAAAACCAATTGGGCCATTATATTATTTCCTATTTTCCACTGTCTCGTGAGTTTTGTCTTTTGTTCTTTGTTTAGCTGGTGTTTCTGTGTGTACATGAAATAAGAGGAAAAGCCCCCCAGTCAGCACAGACAGCCTTGTGGCCAGAAATTCATATATATATGTATATATATATATATTCTGGAAAGATAATCTCGTTTTTATTTTTTTAATTTTTAGCAGATTGCAGAAGAAGCAGACATTCTTTTTTTTTTTTTTTTTTTTGAGACAGAGCCTCAAGCTGTCGCCCTGGGTAGAGTACCATGGCATCACAGCTCACAGCAACCTCCAATTCCTGGGCTCAAGCGATTTTCCCGCCTCCGCCTCCCAAGTAGCTGGGACCACAGGCGCCTGCCACAACGCCCGGCGTTTTTTTTGGTTGTAGCCATCATTGTTGTTTGGCGGGCCGGGCTGGAATCAAACCTGCCAGTTCAGGTGTACGTGGCTGGCGCCCTAGCCACTTGAGCCATAGGTGCCGAGCCCAGACATTCTTATTTTTATTATAAAATCTTTCCTAGCAATATTACTAGATAACAATGGCAAGCTAATCAGATTTGACAGAATTAGCCGAACATTCAAAATGTAAGAAATGTTAGTTCCAAAGATATTCTATATATATATTAATTTTATCATCTTTATAGAGCAGTTTTAGACTCACAGCAGATTGAGGTGAAGTTCCAGAGATTTCTCCAACATCCTCTGTCCCCACACATGCATAGCCTGTCCTACTGCCAACATCCCCCACCAGAGAGGGACATTTCTTACAACTAAGGAACCGCCGTTGACACATCACTGTCACCCAAATCCATAGTTTACATGAGGTTCATTTCTGGTGTTGTACATTCCATGACTTTGAACAATTGTGTGCTGTCATCCACCCAGCACTCAGTATCATAAGTGGTTTCACTGCCCTAAAAATCTCCTGTGCTCCACCCATCTGTTACTCCCTCCCATCCCAACCCCTGGCAACCACTAATCTTTGTATTGTCTCCTACTTTTGTCTTTTCCAAAATGTCAGATAGTTGGATACACAGTATGGATCCTTTTTGCTGTGTCTCTTGATCTGGTCATGTGACTTTTCTTCTGTGGCCCTTTGATGCAATAGATCACATTAATAGATTTTTTAAATGTTGAACCAGCCTTGCGTACCTGAGATAACTTCTGCTTGGTTGTCATTTTATACATTGTTGAATTCAATTTGTTTTTTTTTTTCTCTGTTCATGTTTATGGTCTATAGTTTTCTTGTAATATCTTTGTTTTCAATAGTAGGGTGATGTCAGCCTCAAAGAATGAGTTAGGAAGTATTCCCTCTGCTTCTGTCCTCTGAAAGAGATTATAGAGAAGTGGTATAATTTCTTTTTTAAATGTTTGGTGAAATTCACCAGTGAGTTCATCTGTCTTGGTACTTTCTGTTCTGGAAAGTTACTAATTATTGATTCAATTTATTTAATACATCAAGCCTATTCAGATTACTTATTTCTGCATGTGTGTGTGTTTCATATTGTCTTTCAAGAACCTGGTTCATTTCAACTTTTCAAGTTTGTGGGCAGGGTTGTTCATAATATTCCTTTATTATACTCTCTTTCATTTCTAATATTAGTAAGTTGTGTCCTATCTCTGTCTAGGGGCCTATTGATTTTATTGCTCTTTTCTTTTTTTATTTCAAAATAATATGAGGGTGCAAATTATTAGGTTACATTGTTTGCATTTTGTTAGGTACATTTCAAGTTGTAGTTGAGTCCTTCACCCAGGGGGTGTGCTGTCTACCCTTACATTGTGCCCATTAGGTGAAAGTTTACCAATCCCCCTTCCCCCACCCCTTCCCCTTTCCTACCTCCCCCTTATTGTTCTTCTCAAAGAACCAATTTTTAGTTTCATTGGTTTTCCCTATTGATTTTCTGTTTTTCAATTTCATTAATTTCTGCTCTAATTTTATTATTTCTTATCTTCTGCTTACCTTGGGTTTCATTTGCTCTTATTTTTCTATTTTCTCCCATCCAAGTACTAACCAGGCCTGACCCTGCTTAGCTTCCAAGACCAGACGAGATCAGGCACGTGCAGGGTGGTATGGTCGTAGACTATTTTTCTATTTTCTGAAGGTGGAAGCTTAGGTGTTTTAGATCTTTCTTCTTTTCTAATATAAGCATTCAATATTATACATTTTTCCTCTAAGGACTGCTTTCACTGCATCCCATAAATTTTAGTAAGTTGAGGCAGTTTTAATAAGTTGACATAGTGCCCATAGCTCAGTGGGTAGGGCGCCGGCCACGTACACCAAGGCTGGCAGGTTCAAACTAGGCCCTGGGCCTACTAAAACAACAATGACAACTGCAACAAAAAAATGGCTCGGCATTGTGATGGGCGCCTGTAGTCCCAGCTACTTGGGAGGCTGAGGCAAGAGAATCGCTTAAGCCCAAGAGTTTGAAGTTGCTGTGAGCAGTGGTGCTGCAGCACTCTACCGAGGGCGACATAGTAAAACTGTCTCAAAAAAAAAAAAATTTTTTTTAGTAAGTTGTATTTTCATTTCATTTAGTTGAAAATATTTCTAAATTTCTCTTGATACTTCTTCCTTGAACCATGTGTTTAGAAGTGTGTGGTTAAATCACTATGTAGTTGGAGATTTCCAGATGTCTCTTATTGATTTCTTATTCAATTCCATTGTGGTCTGAGAGCACACGGTGGATGATTTCTATTCCTTTACGTTTGCTAGGGTGTGTTATGGCGCAGAATGTGATCTTTCTGGGCAAATGTTCCATGTAAGCTTGAGAAAAAATGTGTGTTCTGCTCTGTGGAATGACAGTCTATTGATTTCCATCCTGTCAGATGATTTGTGGTGTTGAGTTCAACTCCGTCCTAACTGACTTTGTGCCTGCAGGGTCTGTCTGTTTCTAACTGAAGGGTGTTGAAGTCTCCAACACCCTCCTTACAGTTATATCAGTTTTTGTCTCACTTTTTTTGATGCTCTGTTTTTAGGTGCATAAATTTTAAGGATTGTTATGACTTCTTGGAGAGTTGAACCCTTCATAATTATGTAATGCTCCTTTTACCTGTAATAATTTTCCTTGATGTTTCCTCTGTCTGAAGTTAATATAGCTGTTCTTGCTTTCTTTTGATCACTATGACATGGTAGAGTTTTCTCCACCCATTTATATTTAAAGTTGGTTTCTTATGAACAACATATAGTAGGGTCTTGTTTCTCGACCCACTCTGACCACTCTTTTTTTCATTGGTGAATTTAGGTCACTCATGCTCATTCATGCTATTATTGCTATGGCTGGAATAATAGCTACCAGATATTTTACTATTTTCCATTTATTGTCCTCATTCTTTGTCTCTGTTTTTATCTTCCGCTCCTTTTTGGCCTTTTGTAGCTTTAATTGAGCATTTTGTGTATTTTATTTCCTTTCTTAGCACATAGGTTGTACTTTTTTCTTTTTACTCTTTTAAATCGCTGTCCTAGAATTTGTGATATAAATTTATAACTAACTCAAGTCCACTTTCAAGTAACACTATGGTGCTTACTGGATATTGTGAGTACCTTAGAATAATAAAATGATAATCCTGATTACTCTCTCCTGGCTCTTGTTTCATCACTGCCATTCATTTCACTTTTGATTCAGTTTATTTAATTGAATAAGCACATGTGCACACACACATATGGAATCAATATTTTTTTGCTATTGTTATTTTGAGCAAACTGTTTTCTGTTTGTCAATTGAGAAAAAGAAAAATAAACGGTTTTATTTTACCTTCGCTTCCTTCTTTGGTGCTTTTCCTTTCTTTATGTAGATCTGGGTTTCTGACCTGTAACATTCTCTTTCTCTTTAAAAAACTTGTAACATTCCTTACAAGGTGGGTCTGCCAGCAATAAAGTTCCTCAAGTTTTGTCTGTCTGAGAAAGGCCTTATCTATCCTTCACTTTTACAGGATAATTTTGATGGGTATTGAATTCTAGGTTGGTAGCATTATTTTCTTTTTTAACACTTTAAATAACTTTTATCCAAGGCGGCGCCTGTGGCTCAAAGGAGTAGGGTGCCGACCTCATATGCCAGAGGTGGCAGGTTCAAACCCAGCCCTAGCCAAAAACTGAATAATAATAATATTAACTTTTATCCACCATCTTCTTGCTGGCATGATTTCCCATGAGAAGTATAATTCTTAACTTTGTTCTCCTCTGTAAAGGTATTTTTTTCCTCTGGCTTCTTTCACTGTTTTTTTCTTTTCTTTGATTTTTTTTTTTTTTATATATAGTTTAAATAGGATATGCTTAGGTATAGATTTTTTTTTTTCACTTTTATCAAGTTTGGTGTTCGCTCAACTCCTGGGACCTGTAATTCACTATCTGACATCATTTGGGGAGAATTATCAGTCATTACTTTTTCAAACATTTTCTTCCTTTCTTTCTTCCTCTAGTATTCCCATCACATGTATGTTATACCTTTTTCAGTTGTCCCAGTTTTTGGATGTTCTTTTTTTATGGTACTTTTCTTTCAGTGTTAAAGGTTTCTAGTGAGCTATCCTTGAGGTCAGAGACATTTTTCCTCAGATGTGACATCTACTAACAAGCATTCTTAATTTCTGTTATGGTATTTTTCATCTCTAGCATTTGTTTTGGGCTCTTTCTTAGGGTTTCCATCTGTCTGCTCACATTGCCCATTTGCTTTTGCTTGTTGTCTACTTTCTCCATTAAAGCCCCTTGCCCCTTTTATATTAATCACAGCGGTTTTATTTATTTATTTATTTTTTTTTAAGAGACAGAGTCTCACTTTGTCACCCTTGGTAGAGTACCATGGTGTCACAGCTCACAGCAACCTCCAGCTCTTGGGCTTAGATGATTCTGTTGCCTCAGCCTCCCAATTAGCAGGGACTACAGGCGCCCGCCACAACGACCGGCTATTTTTTGCAGTTTGGCCGGGGCTGAGTTTGAACCCATCAACCTCAGTATATGGGGCCAGCGCCCTACCCACTGAGCCACAGGCGCCACCCAATCACAGTGGTTTTAAATTGCCACCTAGATCATTCCACCATTCCTATCAGATGTTGCCATGTCTTGTTCTGAGGCTAGTTTTTTTTTTTTTTTTTTTTTCAAACTGTGATTTTGCCTTTTAGTATGCCTTGTAATTTTTTTCTGGATAGTTGGACATCATATATTGGGTAAAGGGGACTGTTGTAAACAGGCCTTTAATAATGTGGCCGTTAAGTGTGCAGGGAGTTCTGTGTTCCTTAACGGCTGTTAAGTGTTCTATAGACCTTTGGTTAGGTCTTAGTCTTTCAGTGAGCCTGTGGTCCTGGACTGGAAGTGTCACAAATATTTCCCACCCCCACATGGGCTTAGGTGGAAGGGGATGGCTAGAGTGTGCTGGAGCTGAGCATTTCCCTTCTCCCAAGTGGAAGGGTAGAACTGGCTGGCATTGTGTATTTTCCTCCCTTGGGTCATTTAGCCTCTGATAACACCCCCCCTCCAAGTTTAGATTCTGATTGAATAGTTTCTCCTGGGGATATACCTTGTTAGGAAGAACAGAGTGCTCTGGTGTGTTTCAAAATGTTTTCTCCCTTTCACCTGCTGGAAGAACAAGGAGATTTTTCTCCAGCATTTACTGTGGGAGGATGACAAGCTCCTTGGAGCCCCAACAGTGGACTCCCCCACACCCACTCCTAATACTGGGTCCTCTGAAGTTTGTGTCTCTTAGACTTATCCATACCAAACCTCCAACATTTCATTATTGACAGTTCAGGTTTTCCTACCTGGGTGCTTGATCCCACAGAGCCTTCAGCTAGTGGGTTTCTGATCTGGTAAGCTGTCATTCTCTATATCTGCCTGGCCAGCTCTCCAATTTGGGGAGCACCAGTGTAAGAGTTGTTATTTTTCAGTTTGTTCAAATTTTTCTTGTTGCAATGGAATGGCAACTTTCAACACTTTTACATGTAGAACTGAAAATCAGAATTCTAATCCATTTTTATTAGAGCATTTGTCTTTCCTCCTTAAATTTGTGTTAATCGATTGACAAAACTCAGGTCTCTCACGCTGAGGGCAAATGCCTTGAAATCAGGCACACTTCATTCATCTTTTCTCCTGTACATACGTGATCTTTTCACCAACTTGGTGACACACAACAGATACTCAAATATAATTGTGAAATGCAGACATCATGAATGAATAAATTTGTGAATGAATGCTGCCTGGCATCACCATCTTTACTCTCCAAATTCATTTTCCAATAAGACCTCTACATTTTCTTGAAAGAATTCTTAGGATATAAAAATGCAGAGCCTTGCTCAAGCTTACGGAAGGTCAGCCAAGGAACTGGGCAGAGAAGTTGGAAATCCTGAAATGTGGATAACTGATGACCCATCTTCTCCGTTCTCCAGATGGTGCAAGACACAACACAGTTTCCATGAAAAGGAAGCGTGTTGTGTATTGTACAGGCTTTTGTAGGTTGACTTTGGTGCTTTTACGGTGAGTGAACAAGAGGCTTGTGAAATATCAGGAGCAGGAGCATCTTCAAGGAAGAGGCAGAATGCAGGAGCCCTCATGCACTCTGTCAGCGCTGGGGGAGCTTCTCTTGCTCTACCAGAAAGGTGGTTTCTGTTCCAGCCATGGATGCAGTTGTATGATACAGTGAGTGAATGTGTGTGTGTGTGTGTGTTTCCCACCTATGTCCTTCGGAAAGGACAACCAGCACTCCACGCGTAGCTCTGCCTTGACAGTTCATGTGTCTGCTTCCCCTTCTAAATTGTCATTTCTTCAAGAAGGGCACTATGTCTCATCACCTTTGCACCTTCGGTGATGACAAGTGAGTGTCGGCTGACTCGGGTCACTAAACATGAAGCACGGGACAAGACACCCAGGACCAGGGTCCATGCATCTCAAGTTAGCCCAAGTCTCTGAAGGGGCAGTGTCCCCGCTGCTCCTCTTCCCAACAAGAAGGGCAGATACCAAATCCTCTGGCTCCCTCATCGCTTAGCTTTGTGCATGGACCTGAAGAAGCCCCATTCCCACCTCTGAGAGCTGGAATTAGTTTGAGTCTTCTTCATGAAGTGTGTGGCAATAGTGTCCCCAAATAGCTAGAGCTGATGAAAGAAATCGGCTTGGGAGAGACGCCTCTCTGTTTGCCTTCTCAGTCCTGGGAGTGGGCCCCAGTAGCTCTTTGCCCCAACCCTGGCCTCTCCCTGCCCAGAGCTCTGAGATACTCAGAGTCGCTACATTCAGAGTGTGTGAAAAGAGGAAAGGGAATATGAGTCAGAGACATAATTCCTAGGGCCAACCTCACCCTAGAATTGTTTCATCAAAATGGAGAGCTTGAGACTTGGGGAACAAGCCCTGTGCCAAAGTCTCCACACTGTTCCAACTTGCCTTTGACTTGAGGACTCAGCAAACACTGACACAGGGCTGATGAACCAAGAAGGGCTTGATTTACAGAGCACTCCTCTGTCCCAGGAAGAAATCAAACATCGTAAATCACCAGTAAATGGCTGAGGTTTGAAAGTGCTTGTAAACACTATGAGCTGGCAGTGTTCCTCTCTCTACCCCGAGTAAATTTCCAATGGGCGGCATCCCCTCCTAAGAGAAAGGAGAAAGAAAACTTTCTTCTGTACATACACTATTCTGTGATTCGGACGAACTGCCAAGTTAGGGGCTCTTCTTCCAGGCAGAGACCTTGAGTTCACTGCGGGGAATTTCATGACAGCTCCTTCTCCCCGACACCCAGCTTTAGGGGGGTTTCCACCCGTCCCAGAGGTTAGGACGTGTACTGGTATGAGGAGAGAGAGACAACTCTAATTCTTACAGCCTGGCGCTAATAGCACAGACACCTGAGTCCATGCAGCCTTTTTTCAGTCTGCCCAGAGAGTGAGCCACAACCAACGTCCTGAGAATACTGCTACGTGTCACATGTGTCCTTCACAGGGGAACTGACGTTTCTATGGAAGAGGATCTTAGGGGCACCAGTACTGGAAGTGGAGGCTGGGAAATCTGTCTTAAAACTGGGCTTTCATGGACCAGGTTATCAGCTGCCTGAAAAGGAAACAAACAGGAAAGCACAATTCATGAAAAAAGACTTACTTTGTTTACAACAAGGAGATGCTCACCTGGATCTTACGAAGTACGGGATTTTTTACTTTCTTTCTTGTGGCCGGGGACTTCGTTTGTATTTTGTAGGATTTGCTTTGCTTAGTTTCTTCCTTCTAGATTCTTCTGGGACCTCATCGGCCTGGGAATTTAAAGTATATACCTTGTGATTTTTTTTTTTTTTATTTAGCTGAAGTTTACTTTTTGTGTATTTGCTCAGTTACAGTGTTGATACTATGGATGTGGGGTTGATAAAGATGGATAAGGAGTAAGTAATAGTGGCCCTGCTGATTATTCCTTGGCTCCTTAGGATTCTGGAAGGAATGCTGTTTTGTTTAAGGATGAACGTAACTATTAAATGTATCTCTAGTAGAAGCACAAAGGATCAGGTTGAATTTACACAGTGAGACTCCTAAGCGCACGAGAGAGCCAGTCACTACTTCTCTCTGGATTCCAATAGCCTGCAAAATGAAGGGGTTGTCTTGAATGACAATGGACTCTTTCTGCTAGCTCTGTCTATCCCTCCATCCATCCCTCTCTCCAACCTGCAGCAAGTTGGCAGGAAATCCCAGCATCTCAGACAGAAGAGGTGATTTGGTGCATCCCTTCCTGAAGAATCTCGGAAGCACAGCTACATCTGGGCAGGAAGCTGCAAAATACAAGCAGACGCTTTGGTCTTCTGGAAGGAAGAGAGCAGAAAAGGAAAGGAGAATGGCTCCATGCGGGGGCTCCCTCAAGGGCAGCTGGGGCCACAGGCTTGAGCAGCGGGGCTCGCCCCACCTGTCCCTGTGGGACCTTGGTCACTCTTATGTTCACAGAGCATCACAGCAGAAAGGTGTGTGGAGATTGTCTGACAGCCGTAATTTTGGAAGATGGTGTGAGCTGTGATCCACATTTTATTAAGCCCGAGGCAATCTTTTTCCTCCAATAATTAATCCAAAGGCAACCTGTTAAATGCACACATTCAGAGCCAAATCAATGAAATATAGATGTGCTCTCTTCCCTCAAAGAGCTTATACTCTAAATTAAACAGCACAGACTCACAATGGAAACTCATCAAATATTACCTCCTGGCCTCAGGTTTGGGCTTTTGATGTACTTAAGTTGGGGTGTGGGCTGTGGGTTCAGATCCTGGGCTGTTCTCTCAGCAGAAAAACTCAGCACCTCCCTGCCAGTTAGGCAGGAAAGGTTCTGTGTTCGGGGAGCCTTGGGATGCCAACAAGGGGGAGCGCCCGGCACTCAGGAGGTTGGGCTTTGGGAAATTCACATAATGAGGACCAGCATTTTCCAGAGCCTTACAGTCCCTACAGACCACTAGAATTAAGAAACTGCCATTTCTCTTTCAGTCATTATTCGGATGTCTCTGGAAGTCCTGCTTCCCAGCATGTATCCAATCAGACCAAACCACTTCGCCTTTGCATGTGGCCCTGGAATTCAAATGGACACGTTAGATTTGATCTCTCTACCTAAACTTACACTGGCCCTGGCGCTTACTGGTAGTTCAGTAAATTCTACTTACCGTGTTCTTTCAGCAAGTAGACAACATACATCACACAGCCTGAGAATGTTAGAGAAGGAAGAGGGACTAACTCCTGCCACCCACTCGTTTCACAGATGAGAACAGTGACGTTCGCAGACACTTGGTAAGACTTGCCCCACCAACTTCAGGATTCTCAGAATGGTGCTCTTTACATGTGGCCTCGGGTCTGCGTTCCTGCTGTGTTCCAGCTAAGCCTCCGTTCCCTTCCCCAGCAGCCTGGAGCTGGCTCCCGCCTCCTCCTCTACCGTCCTGCCTCCTGGTACCCACTGCAGCACTCAACAGAACCCTTCCTCTTGGCTCCAGCACAAAGGCAGAGGAGGAAGAACTGGATTCCAGAAGATAAGGTAGAGGGGAGAAGAGACTGAGGAAGAAAAGGCTGCAGACAAATGAAAACCGTCTCGTGAAGGTGAAGTGAATGGTACTGGTCACCTGAATTATAGCGCTTCTAAAGGCAGTGCACCCAGGGGAATTCCAGAAATGTTCGTGCAGGGTGACAGCTTTTGAGGAAGACGTGCATTTGATCTCTATGGTCCATATGGTCATGGGGGAGAGGAGGTTGCTCTTAACTTACTGGTATACTAAGTAGTCACTCTTTCGGAGTCTTTTTCTTGTAAATGGAAAGGTCATTTCTCCATGAGAGGATTCGTTTCCACTATAGCTGCAGAAAGATGACTCCTGGACTCAGGATCAACCTCATGATGTGTATTAATGGGCCTGGCTGCTAGTCCAGGCCAGGAACTGAGAGCTTTTAACATTCTGCACCAGGATGATGGGGATGAAATGATGGAAGTCTCAGTGCAAAGAAAGGTCAAGTTGAGCATTTGAAAAGCAAATTTTTTTTTTTTTTTTTTTTGCAGTTTTTGGCCAGGTCCGTGTTTGAACCCACCACCTCTGGCATATGGGGCTGGTGCCCTACTCCTTGAGCCACAGGCACCACCCACAAATTTTTTTTAGAAAGTATGCCTAGTATAAGATCAGGGTGTAAGGTAGGAAAGTAGCCAGTACTGATGGGCCAGCCGTGCAGAAAGCAAAACACAGAATTCAGATACGAACTGGCCAATTATGTGTTGCTGGGCACGTTCAAGGATCATCAGCAGACTTACGCGAAGAAGGCCACATCCTTGAATTATTTCTCCAAACCTATCACAAATTCCTCAGTTCCCTCCAAGATCTATTCAAAGCTTCCTATCAGAAAGTATCCAGAGAGTCCTTCCACAAATACAAATCCCACTTTCCACTCATCCTTGTGGTAAATGTAACAAATAATTGAAGGTATTAGCAGTTTCATTATGATACTCCACCACCTGGTTTCTGCAGCGCCCCATTTGGAGTCTACACATTTTGTAAAGCCTGGCACCGACTTGTGTGCAGATACACAATTTGCATTGAGCTAACTGCGGCATGAGTGCTCATTTTCCATAAAAATTAGTCTTTAGGCTTTTAGTAATGAGTGTGGCTTAGTTAGTCCTGGAAAATCTGATTCAGCTCACATCATTTTGACTTTTAGAACCTTTGCCAGGAGTGAAATCTCAGAGGGCAAGACTGCCCTATTTTTCCCCAGGTCTGCAGAGGCCTGTTGCAGTTAATGGGTTACATGTAGGACACAAGGATGTGACTCATGTATCCACTTAACAGTCATTAAACAGTAATGCAAACAGCTCAGCTCCAGTCATAATGCTCATTGTGTGGACCGTGCTAAATGTGAACTACCATTTAGGTGCTGCGGTTTTACAGGAAAATGGGCATCAGTGCCTAGTAAACAAACAAAATACTAAGTGATTGTCATCAATGTTGTTAACAGAACTGTTTTCGGTGAGCATAGGACGAGTGTGCCGAGCTTTTTGTTGTCAGCTGGGCATCACTAGCATGCCTTCTGTCTCCCTGCTTGGTGGAAGAGAAGTCGGGATGGTAGCTGCGTTTTGCAGAATCCTCTTCTCTGTGAGGCTCCAGGGGAGAGGCGGCCACAGGAGGACAGAGGGAGAAAAGCCGAGGCCAGTACTCTCCAGAGGCAGTGTGGGCAGGAGCATGGAGAGAAGGAAGGTTCCAAGCAGCAATCAGATGAATGTTTTGAGACTTGCAGGATGAGATGGTGGTGGGAGCATCGTAACAGTTCCGGAGCCACTCTCTCCAGCACGCCAGCTTGGGAGCACCCATGATGCTCCCTAATCTTCACTTCTCTGGTGGTTGCAGCAGCCTTTCTTTCCTGTCTTAAAACTCACTACTTGGAAGATACAGAGTGGCTTCTATTTTCCTAATAAAATGTTGACTAATATAATAAGTAAATATTAAAAAATAAAAGCCATGCACAGTGGCTCATGCCTATAATCCTAGCACTCTGGGAGGCCAAGGCAAAAGAATTGCTTGAACCGAGGAGCTCAAGACCTCAGCAAAATAGAAAAAATTAGCCAGGTATGGTAGCACACACCTATAGTCCCAGCTACTCAGGAAGCTTAGGCAGGAGGATTGCTTGAACCCAGGAATTTGAGGTTACAGTGAGCTCTATTGATGCCACTGAACTATAGCCTAGGTGACAGAATGAGACCTTGTCTCAAAAACAAACACAAAAATTAACACAAAATTAGAAAAAACAGAATGCATAAATCATAGATTAAAATAAACTGCCAGGGGACTACACTTACTCTAAAGATAGCCAAAGGCGGATCAGATCAAAGAACAAAACAAAAAAAATCAATTAGTAACTTTATAAAATAATCAGTTAAAATAGTAAATATCTATGATTTATATGTCTTAATCTATTATAATTATTTTAAATATGTAAATATACAAAATACATATATGGTTATAATTTAAGTATAGTGTATAAATATATTAATAAGAAAAAAGTTTTATTAAATATTTGTTAAATTTACATGGATAGTACCATGATGCTACTGCATAATTTAGCCTGGGATATTACCTTACCGAGGCCCATAGGTAGAAAATGTCCAGACCACAGGTATAGTCCAGGACCTGTCAACCCAACACCAGACTGTCAATATGGTAACAACTAGGCTCAGCACCCATGCTCAGAGGTTAGGGTGCCAGCCACTTAGGCTGGCAGGTTCCAACCCGGCTGGGCCACTAAAACAACAATGACAACTACAAAAAAAAAAACAGCCAGGCATTGTGGCAGGTGCCTGTAGTCCCCGCTACTTGGGAGGCTGAGGCAAGGCAATCACTAAAGCCCAAGAGTTTGAGGTTGCTGTGAGTTGTGACACTACGGCACTCTATCATGGGTGATATAGTGAGACTCTGTCTCAAAAAAAAATATATGGTAACAACTAGAAATCTAGATTTGGTACCATATAATTAGCCCCTGGCATAAAGCAGGACAGCAAGCAGGAAGTAAGGCCAGGATGTCAGACCTCACCAAGGCTGGAAACACAAGAAATAAGAAGTTTGACTCATTTATTCATGCAACAAATATTTTTGATTACTTATTCTACCCCAATTACTGCGCTACGTGGTAGGGATGTCACATGAACAAAAGTCCCTTGGTAAACTGCTTCTAGGTACTTACGTGTACTATCTGGTCGGGAATATGGATGAGTAAACAGCCAGCTCTAATTGGCAGTCGCGTGTGTCATGATGAGAGAAGTACATTTTGTTGTGGGAACTCCTAGAAAGGGGGGCTAACCCAGATTTACGGAATGGGGGGGAAAGTGAGACCTCCTGAGAAAGTCTCCTGTACGCTGAGACTAGAAGCATGGAAGGTGGTTAGGGGTCCCGGCTGCACGGGCAGACCAGAGGGAGGCTGTCCTCAATGTGTACACAGACCCAGAGACCCGGAGGGCCTGGAGAGTGCTTTGGTATCCACCCCATCATGGGGTAGTAAGGATGGATATCGCAGGGTTTTAAATAGCAGAGGTACATGATCAGGTTTATGATTTCACATGAGCCCTCTGGCTGAAGGATCAAGAATGGATTTCAAGAGAGCAAGAAGGATCGCAAGCAGGAAGCTGTTGAGTCCATACGAGAGGCGACCATGGCTTGGACCTGATGTCGGAGATGGAGAGAAGTTAGCAGACGCAAGAAATGCTTAGTTCATGACTGGCAGCGCGGGTAGAGAATGGGAGAAGTCAAGGATGACTCATTTTACTTAAATGGAAACAGAAGCTTAGAGTGATTACACAGCTCACCTAAGGTCACAGCGCTTGGAAGCAGTGGAGTCGGGATTCTGACCTCGATTTGTCCATCTCTAGAGCCTTTGCCTTTGATGCTACGCTCTACAGCACACAAATCAGAACAAGGCCACAGATATTTAACTTTAAAAAACAAGTAGAAGGAGGTCCTCGAGTTATACGAGCTTACCATTTTGTATGAATGTAGCCCAGCGGACCTGCGGGGGTTTCTTCATCTGTCTACACCTGAACCGTATTATTTTCCTACTTGGCTGAACTTAGTCTCTGAAGTTTTCCCTCTGTGTGTGTGTTAATGTTCATAATGAAAGGAAACGAAGGGGAGAAGATGATGATTTCTCTCCCTCACTAAACTGTTGGTTTCAATCAAAAGTAAAACCAAAAAGCATTTATTTCTCTTTTACTTTTCGAAGTACAGAAATCTGAAACTCTAGAAGTTCTAGAGGCTGAACACTCATAACCAACTGTCACATTTTGTTTGCCAAAATGACTAAGATAATGGGTAAGGCTGAGAAAGCTGTAAAATAATTATCCCATATTGCTCTCAAACACCCACCTCTTCTGTTACATTTGAGATCTGTCTGAAATAGTTGGAAACAGATACCAACATGCCCGTGATTCTAACTCCGGTCTGCTCAGTGACCAAGCTCCAGTCTCCCTCCCCAGAGCAAACCCCTTTGCTGAACTCCAGCCCTAGAAAACATCCCTTGACCCAGACCTGGTCGTCTTAAACTTCCTGTGCTCTAACGATCTCAATCTCAGCTAAACTCATTCGGGCCCTCACTGCCGCCCCCTGCAGGTCCTCCTGAAACCTTCACCCACCAAGTCAACAAAACCAGAAGTGCAGAAGTTATTCTAGATTCCTCTTCCTTTCCTATTTTTTCACATCTAATCAGCTACTAAATCCCAACAACTCTACCTCGTAAATACATCTTTAATCTCTTCTTTCTTCTCCATTTTCATTCAGGACAGGCCAGTGTTTCCAAATTCCGGACTAATACTATAATTTTTGTAACGCAGAAATAAGAAATTGGCATTCCCAAAGTCATACTGTAGTTTTCATAATATTTTAAGTGTGTGCTTTTAAACATAAAATAAACATTGGCCATAATAATAACCCATAAATAGTTTTTCTGTAGTGGAAGTACACAAAAAATCTGAAAAGTTTTCTGTAAAGAAAGAAAAAGGATAATAAATGTAGGCTATTATGGACCAAAATATTGTGACAAAACTGTATATTTCAAATGAAATGAAAATGACCTCTACCTCTCTACTTTTCTTCCTTTTCTGGTTTTTTATTTTTTAAGACAGAGTCTCACTCTATTGCCATGAATAGAGTGCCCTGTCATCCGAGCTCACAACAATGCCAAGCTCTTAGGCTCAAGTGATCCTCTTGCCTCAGCTTCCCAAGTATCTGGGACTACAAGCACCTGCCACAATGCCTGGCTAATTTTTCTATTTTTTAGTAGTGATAGGGCCTTGCTCTTGCTCAGCTCCTGAGCTCAAGGGATCCACGTGCCTCAGCCTCCCAGAGTGCTAGGATTGTAAGCATGAGCCACTGCACCTGGTGGCTTTTTCTGATTTCTTGACTGATTTTTTAAAATTCAGTATTTAGAAAACATATGCATTTTTCAAGAAATGTCAGGAAGGAATTCCCACATGGGAACACTGTTACAGATCCTGTAATGTCTCAGTCAAATAGTCACTACAGGTGACTCCTCTCTATTGCATATTCTGTGAAATGGACATGCACTTACATGTTTCAGTTTTAAAACACACTTGTCTCCTTCACCTGAATGAATATCTTTTAGAAGCAGGACCGAGTCTTACTCAGCTCTTTCTCTCTATCATTGTCTAGCAATGAACTCACATATTTTAGTTTCTCAATAAATGCTCGATAAGTTGAGATGAATTAAGTTGAATTTATTTGAAATAGAAAGATGGTGAGGACTTCCAGTTTTATAAACCTGGAAGACAGGACAACTCTCCCATGAGGACTTCCTCGGAATTCGAGATAACATAAAGCTAAAAATTGCTAAAATAGCTGAGCTCAGCAGAAACAGCAAGGAAGTTTTCAGGCAGCGCAGATAAGCAGACAAAGACTCTGACCTCTGGAGCTGCAAGCACAGAGGCTGATGTTGCAGGGTGGAGCAGGGCTGGGGGGCAGAGGGCAGAAAGTTTCTGCAGGGCTGGGGCAGTTCCAGATCAGGAACTAAGCTGAGGTTTTTATAACCATCTACGAAGAAGCGTCACTGTACTCTCCAGGTCAGACTCAAGAAAGGCTGATTGTGAGACAGACGTTCCCATAGGCCTTTGGCCTGTGCTCTCTCTTGGTGGTGCTGTGGGGGCAGGTGGGGGACAGAGGTGTGCTGGACATTGTAAGAGACCACGTTCTAGGGCTGCAGTGATCATGGCCTAAAGAATTCAAGACGTGGTTGGACGAAGCGCTGCATTATTTTTATACTATTAAATTCTTTAATGGTAAATTTAACACGACCCGAAAACAAATGATCATTCCCGCACCCTCTGGATGAACCTGCGCCTGTGGTCCCCATGGATGATTCACAATAACAACTCTTGGGAGAGTCCCCAGAAGCCGGCAGCATTCACGGGCAGCAGGACGGATGGCGCAATGCCGTGAGTAATGATGTAACCAGCTTTAGCTAATAAATGGTTTTAAGGAACTGCAGAGGCAAGGAGATCTATGTTGTCTCAACAGAAACAGGTTCCAAAGACTTATGCCTGTATTGTAAATTACTTCAACTCACATGTGCCTGTGAATTTCGCAATACATTTTAAAATTAAATTGTTTATGTAGGCAAAATGTATCAGATCAGGACCCTGCATATCCCAGGGGTGGCTCTGCCCCTGCCTTCCTCTTTGCCAGGTCATATTGTAACTTGTTTTTTCCCTGGAGGGAGAATGTATAGGAGTGGATTCTGAAAGTCTGAGATGCAGGAGGATGAAATAGAAGTTTAGTTTGTAGTGGTCTGGATAGAAAAGCAAACCAGCTACTACATTCCCTTAAGCAAAGCCTAATCTAGAGCAAGACTTCCTTCAATTCTGTAAAGACTGAGAGAGGTGAGGAAGCTGCAGAAGAAAAGTTGGAAGCTAGGAGAGTTTGGTTCAGGAGGTTTAAGGAAAGAAGCCAGCTCTACACCATGCAAGTGCAAAGTGAAATAGAAAGTGCTGATGTAGAAGCTGCAACAAGTTCTACCTAAGATCATTGGTAACAGTGGTGGCACTAAATAACAGATTTTCTGCAGCCCAATTCATAATTGCTAAGTCATAGAAGAAGCCCAAGTGCCCATCGACCCACGAATGGATTAATAAGTTGTGGTACATGTATACCATGGAATACTATGCAGCCTTAAAGATGGAGATTTTACCTTTTTTGTGTTTACATGGATGGAGCTGGAACATATTCTTCTTAGAAAAGTATCTCAAGAATGGACAAAAAAGTATCCAATGTACTCAGCCCTACTATGAAGCTAATCTATGGCCTTCATCTTTTCTAATAAAAGTATCTAGGGTGATAATGGCACAAATGTGAGTCTGAGCTATTCTCAAATGCTCAAGAATTGATGAAAGGTGTCTTTCTCTTTTTACTTTTTATTTCCACTATATATGTCTATACTATAAGAGAAGAACATGTAATTGATGCTCTTGCCTCTTTGGTATGTGTTGCAGTTATCTGTATCTGAAATAACTTATTTTCTTTATCATTTAGATCTGAAAAGTCTTTGCTTCACATTTTATTTTTTTATTTTTTATTTTTCGTGGTTAAAATGCTTTATTAAAAAAAAATCTTTCGGCACTGGAGAAGATAGGCTGTCTGGTTGTTATTTACAGAATGACTGGTTCCTCAATGAGACATTTCAAATAAAGTTCATTTATCTTTTATCTTTTTTTTTTTTTTTAATTATTTTTTATTGAGTCATAACTGTGTACAATGATTCAAGCTTGGAGTACAGTGTGCGGGCTTCCCATACAATCGGAGATATTTTTATCCACCTGATTAATGTAACATTCATGATATTT
>CAUYRH010115296.1:0-12855 GCA_963574655.1 Perodicticus potto | reverse complement strand
AGACCTTTTCTTCTTCTTCTTTTTTTTTTTTTTGTAGAGACAGAGTCTCACTTTATTGCCCTCAGTAGAGTGCCGTGGTGTCACACAGCTCACAGCAACCTCCAACTCCTGGGCTTAGGCAATTCTCTTGCCTCAGCCTCCTAAGTAGCTGGGACTACAGGTGCCTGCCACATGGGAACCAGTTTTTTTGAGCTTTGTGTTAATTTGCTTGATACGTTAATGGGTACAAATAGTGACCAATTCTCTGAGCTATGCCCTGAGATGAGGTTTCCATCATGCAGGTGGTCGAGAATTCATGGACACTTGGAATATTTGCCATTTTGTGAGGCAGGAGTATATTTTTTTAAGAAAGGGTGTTGAAATATTGTCATATGCCATGAGCTGTTTAGTCTGAAGTATTTATAAAAGTGTCATCTGCTGTGAAGGCTGATATTTACTTCTCTTAAGAAAAATACTGGAAAAGACCATTCACTCCCAGATTTTAGGGTTTTGCTGTGGGTCTGTTTTTGTGGAAATGATTTGTATTCCATACATTTTTACCCCCACAGCTCTCATATGATATTGTTTTGACTTGTTTTGAAGATAATTTGCCTATCGTAAAGGAAATGATTCAAATAATCTGGGAAGTTTGTTTAATCACATTGGCTAGAAATTAGATGTTATTGCCTTTATTAAAAGGTTCATTATTTATTCATTCATTTATTTATTTATAAAATACAAATTTACTCAGCATGTACTGTGTGGCAGGTACTGTGCTGGGCTGTGGCAGTGGTAACAGATAAGGCACTGATATACCAAGGTTATGAAATCTTGGCTAGTTTTGGAGGCAGTGAGAGACACAAACAAGTAAACGTGTGTGTGTACATACACACTGGTTGTGGTAAGGGCTAAAAAACTGTTGAAAGGTGTAGTGATAGTGAATTTGGAGTAGGGGTAGGGAGGTATGTCGGGTTGTCAGAGGAGACGTTTTTCAGAAAATGACATTTCAGACGAGACCTGAAGGAAAACAGTGAGCCAGTCTTTGGAAGAGTATGGGGAAGAGGCTTCTAGGCAGATTCAACAGTATGTGCAAAGGCTCCCAGGAATTTTGTGGTGTTAGGGAAGGTGAAAGGATAATGAGGCTTGAGTATCAAAGAAGTCATGCTGGACCATATACACTTGTGGTCAGTAAGGGGCTTCTTTTAGATAGGGAAATAACATCATCTGGTATATTAAAAATGATTACTGATGTTTCCTTCTAAGTAGAGAATAAATTAGAAGGGAGCAAGACAGTGGGAAAACTAGTAATCAAGGCATTACAGCATTGGAAGTGAGTGGTTAGGTTTGGTCTGGCAATGCTTCTCAGAGTGCGGTCTCAAGATCAGCCCATCAGAATTATCTGCATGTTTATTAAAAATGAAATTCTCAGGTTTCTCATGGAACTACTGAATTAGAAACTTTGGGAGTAGGGCTCAAAAATCTGTCTTCAGGCTCGGTGCCTCTGGCTCAGGTGCTAAGGCGCTAGCCACATACACCTGAGTTGGCAGCTTCCAAACCAGCCCGGGACCGCCAAACAACAATGACGGCTGCAACCAAAAAATAGCCGGGCATTGTGGCAGGTGCTGTAATCCCAGCTACTTGGGAAGTGGAGGCAGGAGAATCACTTGAGCCCAGGAGTTGGAGGTTGCTGTGAGCTGTGATGCTACAGCACTCTACCCAGGGTGACAGCTTGAGGCTCTGTCTAAAAAAAAAGAACTCTGTTTTCACCAGTCATTTGGATGATCTAATATACAGAAAAGTTTGAGAACCATTTGTCTAGGGATTGCTGCGGGAGATTTTGAGAGGTGGACAAATTCAGGATGTATTTTAAATATAGAAGTGATAGAATTTGCACATGGGACTTGAGGGAAAAAGGTGAAATCAGAGGTAAGTTTGAGCAGCTGGATAGATAGTTACCTAATTTAGTGTGAGGAGGAAGACTGATGGGGGTGGAAAAAACCCACAACTTTTGGACACGTTTTGGTTGAGTTTGGAATATCCCTGAAATGTCCAAGTGATGATGTTGAGCTGTTAATGGCAGTGTGAGTATACAGCCCAGAAAGGTTTGGTTTCAAGAAAGACTTGGCAGGGAATATTTAAATCTAGTGGAGGCTGGGTGCCCTGGCTCATACCTGTAATCTTAGCACTCTGGGAGGCCAATGCAAGAGGATCGCTTGAGGTCTGGAGTTTGAGACCACCCTGAGCAAGGGTAATACCCCATCTCTACAAAAAATAGAAAAAATTATCTCGGGCACGGTATGCAATTGTGTGTGCCTGTAGTCCCAGCTACTTAAGAGACTGGGTCCGGAGGATGTCTTGATCCCCACAGTTTGAGGTTGCATTGAACTATAAGGATGCCACTGCACTCTAGCTGGGAAATAGAACCAGCCCCTATCTCAAAAAATGAAAGAAAAAGGCCTTTGGGAGAGGTATGATATCACCCAAGGAGAGGGTAGAAAGAGAGAGAGAGAGTACACACACAAAGGATTGAGAGCCAGGACGAACTCTCTTGATGTTCAGAGGAGTGTGACCCAGCAAAACAACAAGAAAACAGCCAGTGAAAAGAGAACTAGAAAGTGTGGCTTCATAGGGAAATATTTAAACAACAGTGATCGTCTGTGCTTAATGCTTCTGAGAGTTCACTATGATGAAACTGAGATTTGTAGCATAGAGCTTACTAGCTAGGCATTTAATGTGGACTGACAGTGAAATTGAAATAAAAATTCAAAGATCAGGCTCAGGGCTTGTACTCAGGGGTTAGGGGGCCGACAACATACACGGTGATGGCGGGTTCGAACTCGGCATGGGTCCGCTAAACAACAATGACAGTTACAACAAAAAAATAGCCGTGTGTTGTGGCGGGTGCCTGTAGTCCCAGCTACTTGGGAGGCTGAGGCAAGAGAATCATTTAAGCTCTGGAAGCACCTGTGGCTCAGTGAGTAGGGCTCCATCCCCATATACTGAGGATGGCAAGTTCAAACCTAGCCCCTGCCAAACTGCAACAAAAAATAGCCAGACGTTGTGGCAGTAGTCCCAGCTACTCAGGAGGCTGAGGTAAGAGAATTGCCTAGCTCAGGAGTTGGAGGTTGCTGTGAGTTATGACGCTACAGCACTCTACCAAGGGTGACATAGTGAGACTCTGTCTCAAAAAAAAAAAAAAAAAAAATTCAAAGATCAACTTGATTTGCATCAGGGGCTTAAGATTAGAAGAAAACTACCCAGCTATGATTTAATAATAAAATAAAATAAAAAGTAAAACAAACAAAAAAGATTAGAAGAAACCAGAGAAACACAGCCCCACTTTATTAGTTTTCCAAGCAGTGAGTTTTCATTGATTTCCCTGGCTTCCCTCTGGCTGCTGCTTCCTGCACACAAACAAACTCTGAATGAGCATTTTGTAGTCCTGAAAAGGAGTAGCATATGGGCTTCAACAGCCGGTCATATTTTCTTTTATTACTATATGTAAAACAACATCCAAGATTAAAAAAAAAAACAAAAAACAAAAACCAAAACAGTTCCTGGCAACTAGCATAGCAGGCAGCAATAAAAATTATTCCTGGCTATTGATGTGGGCTACTAAAGTGCCTCATGTCATGTTACTGAGTCCAGCTTTTTAGCATTGGTAGTCTTAGTTGTTTGTCACTTAGCAAACTTATTCTGGTGAGTAAAAAGAAGAAAAAGATTGATAACTTGTATATCTCTGTGGGTTTCTGTTTAATATAGTCTATATTTTAGAAATTTCTACTTTTAACATTTTGGGTTATAAACTATAAGAAATTGAGGCTTAGGTGAGAGAGAGGATGTGGATTTGGGGACAGAATAACTGTTTTGATACCATTTATGTTTGAACCATTGAGCTAAAGTCTTGAGATTTACTATTTCATTGAATCCCCATTCTGAGTTAGGTGGTATTTCCCTCATTAGGAGATAAGGAGATGAGCTAGTAAAGATTACTCCTGGTCTAAAATGGATCTTGGTCAGGCGTGGTGGCTCACGCCTGTAATCCTAGCATTCTGGGAGGCTAAGGAGGGTGGATTGCCTAAGCTTAGGAATTGGAGACCAACCTGAGTGTTATAGGTCAACAGCCCCCCAAAGACCCGAGTCTGTCTCACCCTGTCTTGACCTTGGTCCCCTGCATGCCCCCACCCTTGGGTTAATTCCGAGAACAGGTTTCTGATGAGGAGATTCTTCGAGTCCTATGGCTAAACAATGGTGAAAGCTCACTCAAGCAGAGTTTCCCAGGTTACTGAGTCTCCTAAGCCAAGTTTGTCCTTGTGCCAACCACCACAATGTAACCCCCTGTGCCAGCCCCCTGACTGTAGCCCCACCCCGAGCTGACCTCCATGTTCTTGCTTCTGTGCTTGCTTGTTTGCTTGCCAACACAGCCCCAAAATGGTATAAAAATCAGCCTGCTCCTCATTTCGGGGCCGTTTGTCCTTTGGGGCAGCAAGCCGCCTGCTCAGGTATAATAAATCACCATCTGATTTGAGCCTGAAGTGGGGTCCATGTTTTTCTTATGGGTGGCAACAGGTACAACACTGAACAAGAGTGACATCCCATCTCTAAAAACAGCTGGGCGTTGTGGTGGGCAATTGTAGTCCCAGCTACTTTGGAAACTGAGGCAAGAGGATCACTTGAGCCCAGGAGTTTGAGGTTTCTCTGAGCTATGATCCAAGCACTCTACTGTAGGCAGCAGGGTGAGACTCTGTCTCCAAAAAAAGAAAAAAGATCTTTCTTAAGTGCCAAGCTCCTGTGGGAAGAGCATGTGTGTAAGAGGAGCTGGGGGAACTACTAGGCTCACAGAATGGTGTCTAACAAGACAACCCAGAGGTATAGGAAAGGGATAAATGATAATGAGATGGGGACAAGTCCTATATAGAACAAAAAAGAGTCTTTAGATGCTCAGGGGAGGGGTGGGTCCTTACAGACTGGCCTGGGAGTTTTCTAGATAGGGACATCAGTTTTGTTTTAAAGTAGCTAGAAAACCCTGAGTTCTGTGGGTATTTTATTAAAAGCTTCCTTTCTATATTGATTTCCTAATTTCTCTCCCTCTTGTGTGCATGTTTAATTTATTTATCTTTTCTCCCCTACTGAGCTGCAAGGCCTTATTTCATTTCTGTGTAACTTGTATTTCTCCAAATTTGGGTGTCACATCTTCCTTCCCCTCTCAGTTTTCACTGTATATTTTTAAGGTCTGCATCTCTTTCTCTCCGATCACGTCACGTCATACAGGCTTTGGGGGCACTTTTCTCAGGGCCTCCATTTGCCTTTACCTCTTCTCTCCTGACTCCTTGTAAGAATAATGATTAAGGTAATTGAATTGAAATGTGAGGGGGAAAATAGCTTCTGAAACAATGAGCTACACAAAACTTCATGTTGGTTACTATGGCGATTTTAATCCAGCTGTTTTTGAGCCCGGGTCAAGTGTTTGGCTCTACAATAGGTGCCAGTCTTAGAAGGGTCGTATGTATTTCCAGTCATAAAAGATCTTTCTGTCATCTTAGAGAAGACAAAAGTTCATAAGAATGAGTGGGCCATTTAAAATGACAATGAGTAACTTAAGCCTAAAGCAGATGTCACAAGCTGGTGGCTTGCAGCCTGCTCCAGTGTGCTTTAAACATACAGTGTTTAAAAAGTAGAAACTGCTTCCTAATATTTACAAATTTAGAGCCTTCAGCCATTAATTGAGGTTCCAGCTTCTCTTTAAAAAAAAAAAAAATTAGACCTGGGAACTCTAGACCTACATTTGAGCCTAGCAAGTACCAGAGGAGCAGGGTAATGAGTGACCAAGCCCTGATGTTTCTCATTGGCCCTGAAGCCCATGCAGACTGCCATTTGTCATTGTGCTCAAGGCTTTTTTTTGTTTTTTTTGCAGTTTTTGGCCGGGGTTGTGTTTGAACCAACCACCTCCGGCATATGGGGCCAGTACCCTACTTTTTTGAGCCACAGGTGCTGCCCTCAAGACTTGTTTTTCATTTAGACTGCTTTGCTCTTTTGCAAAGCCAGTTTGGCCTTCTTAAACATTTGAGTTTGCTGGTCTTTATCCTAAGTGATCAGGACATGGCATGTTCAGAAGTTTGTAGTATCCTTGCTAAAGCAGAGGATGGGAAAAGTTATCCTGTCTACTAAAACATTGCATTCAGATCAAGGTATGAGTGAGAGAAGGCAAATATATAAGTGGAATACATTGGAATCTTTTGGAGAAGTCAAACAAGAAATCTGATGACCCGTTCAGTCATATCTGAATGCAGATTTCTTATTTATTAGACAAGGCATTCTGAAAGATAGGATTGAGGAAAAGAATGAGGAGAGAAACAGGGATATTCTCCCCACCCCCAAAGTTGTTCAGGGTATTCATTGTATAAGAGGATGTTTGCTAGGTTTCAATTCCTAGCCTAGGCATGAGCTCATCATTCATCTCGGCAGGCATTCTTTGATATGGGTTACTTAAAGATGAACTTGTGAAAAGCATGTGATCCCAGTCAGCACCAAGGATTTATGGTTAAAAGAACCCATTTGTGTGCACTGAGACACACTCTTGTAGGTTAGGACATTGAACATAGGGAGTTGAGGGGGAAAATAAGAGAAGAAAGTTTCAAAAAACAACCAGAGAGAGAGGGAGAGAGGGGAAGAGAGAGAGAAAGACAGAGACAGAGAGACAGATTTATTCTGTAATTAGTTCAGCAAACACCAGTGGAGTGCCCTGATAAGTCACGCCTTGTGCTGCTGCGAGGGGAGGGAAGACGGTCAGACAAAAAACATGCAGACTCCAGCATAGAGTTTTAGTAGTGTGGAAGAGGTGTGTCCATGGCACTGTGGGATTCCAGATTGGCACCTGGCCTAGTTCAGGGCTTGGAGGATGCTCCCCTAGAGAAGTTGGCTGAGTTGAGCCTTAAATGTGAAGTAACGGCTAGCCAGGTAATGACTAGTGAGAGAGGAATTTAAAGAGTGAAGTTCAGGTGGTACCTGTGGCTCAACGGAGTAGGGCGCTGGCCCCATATGCCGGAGGTGGTGGGTTCAAACCCAGCCCTGGGGGCGGTGCCTGTGGCTCAAAGGAGTAGGGCTCTGGCCCCATATACTGGAGGTAGCAGGTTCAAACTCAGCCCCAGCCAACAACAACAACAACAAAAAAACAACTGCAAAGAAACCCAGCCCTGGCCACAAACTGCAAAAAAAAAAAAAAGAGTGAAGTTCAGTTTGGGGAAAAGAGGGTCTAAATCATGGGCTGAAGAGTTTTAGAGCCAGGAAAGGAGAGTGATGATAGACTTGTTTCTTTCTTTTGGGACAGATACTACACTCTGTTGCTCCAGGCTAGAGAACAGTGGCATCAGCCTAAGTCAAGCAACCTCAAACTCCTGGGCTCAAATGATCCTCTTGCCTCAGCCTCCCAAGTAACTGGGACTATAGGTGCCCACCACAATGCCTGGCTAATTTTTCTATTTTTAGTCGAGGTAGAGTCTTAATCTTGCTCAGGCTGGTCTCAAACTCCTGAGCCCAAGTGATTCTCCCGCCTCACCCTCCTAGAGTGCTAAGATTACAGGTGTGAGCTGCTGCGCCTGGCTCAGAGTTCTGTGTTTTTAAAAAATAAATTACATTTAATTTAATTTTATTTCATTAGTATTTTTTTTTTTTTTTGAGACAGAGCCTCAAGCTGTCACCATGGATAGAGTGCTATGGCATCACAGCTCACAGCAACCTCCAATTCCTGAGCTAGAGCGAGTCTCTATCTGGGACTACAGGTGCCCACCACAATGCCCGGCCATTTTTTGGTTGCAGTCGTCATTGTTGTTTGGTGGGCCCAGGCTGGATTCGAACCCACCAGCTCAGGTGTACGTGGCTGGCGCCTTAGCCGTTGAGCCACAGGCACCGAACCTACATTTAATTTTAAAATAAAGACAGAGGTCTCACTATGCTGCCCAGGCCAGCCTTGAACTCCTGGCCTCAAACGACCCTCCTGCTGTAGCCTCCCAAAGTATTAGAATTGCAGGCGTGAGCCATGGCAGTGGACCTCCAGATTTTCCTTTTGTCTGGAGGATTGTAACTGGATTACAGTGTGGCGAGATAGAGGCTGGGAGACCAGGGAGCTTACAACCAAGTTAGAAAATCATTTTTAGTTTTAGAAGACAGGTGTAGGTGCGATCTAAACTGGTCCTGGCCGTGATTTGCCTGCTGTGTTAAGTGAGACACTTTTCAGAAGTGCCGGCTTTTTGCCATTTTTAAGAACTGGTTTAGAGGCTCCATTATGGATTTTGATTGAAGATAGATGGTTGGATGCCTTTTATCATTTTGCTCATTTATATTTCAAAAGTTTTTTTTTTTTTTGGAGGGGGAGGGAGAAGATGTAGTTTATAATTTTGCTAAAAGTTTTGCAGAAGTAAATCATGTTTGTCAAATTGCATAAGTTTGTTTGGTTATATCATTATTTTATGGGAAATCACTCTTCAATAGGCTGCAGCAAACTTCCGTGGAGGAGGCAGGCAGGCAATATATTCTACTCCTGAGGAAGCCGAGGATGGAAGGATTACCTTTCTTTGCTCGCACTCTGGAGCTACTTGATTCTAAGGTGCCTCCAGCCTCATGGTATCAAAACAACTTTTCTTCTTTATTATAATATAGGAGCTGCACAATTCAAATGCTCACTGCTATGTGAGGATTTGTGCTGAGGATGGGGCAATAGCCCTTCACAAAATATTCTGGGCAAAGAGTTCATGTTCCTGGGGCACCACTATTGTAATAGATGATCCCCTGATGCAGAAGCCCATGGTAGGTGAAAGATTTTGTAGGATCTAAGTTCAGTGAAAATTTAGTTCAAGCTGTCGTCATCACTCTTCACGAAAACTTCAGCAGGCTTTTAACTAGGCCTCCAGCCTGTGCTCTCATTCTGATCCATTGTCTGCAATGCTGTCAGAGTGATTTTCTGAACTGGAAATCTAAGTCTCTCGTTGCCTTATTTAAAATCCTTCAGCACTTCCTCATGGCTCGTCAGTGGGAGTGGGAAGGCAAGTCTGTCTGGCTCCTTAGTCTACTCTTTCTAGTCAGCCTCACCACCTCCTGCAGGGCAGTGAGGCATCTTTCCCAAAGGGAATTAAGTTCAGTCATTCTTGTCAGATCTCTAGAAAGCTACCTGGTATGGACCCCATTATCCTGTCTTCCCTGTACCCCACTATTTTATTTATTTATTTATTTTTTAATTTTAATTTTATTTCAATTGTTTCATTTCAATGCCTGGCTGTTTTTTTTTTTTTTTTTTTGAGACAGAGCCTCAAGCTGTCGCCCTGGGTAGAGTGCAGTGGCATCACAGCTCACAGCAACCTCCCACTTCTGAGCTGAAGCGATTCTCCTGCCTTAGTCTCCCAACTACAGGTGCCCACCACAATGCTTGGCTACTTTTTTTTTTTTCTTTTTTGAGACAGAGCCTCAAGCTATCGCCCTGGATAGAGTGCTGTGGCATCACAGCTCACAGCAACGTCCAACTCTTGGGCTCAAGTGATTCTTCTGCCACCGCCTCCCAAGTAGCTGAGACTACAGGTGCCCAACACAATGCCTGGTTATTTTTTGGTTGCAGCCGTCATAGTTGTTTGGCAGGCCCAGGCCAAACCTGCCACCTCAGGTGTATGTGGCTGGCACCTTAGCCAATTGAACTACAGGTGCCGAGCCAACCCCACTATTTTAATTTTTGATGTTTGTCTTTGTCTTTTAGCAAAAAGTTGACATGAGAAGCAAAGTATGAAGGATGTGTCCATAGTTTTATTTTTGTTAAAGGAACTATCAGGCCATTTTGCAATTCTGTGTTTTATTTAAAGACCTATGAATATTTGTTGAATGAATAGCTCATACTCTAAATTACTTTTAGCATTTAGTGCGAAGAACAAAGAGCTTTTCTCATTTAAAATTTGTACGCTTTCTTTTAAAAAATCAATTAATTAAAATAATGCGGTCTTTGCTTTTTACTTTTGTTGCCAGGAGCCTCAGAGCTAAAGGTTTCAGTCACGATAGTCATAAAAACCCAAGTAGTGGTTAACTGGCAATCTGCTGTTTTTGTCTACCCTGCCTAGCAGCTCTTTTCCTATTTATGCATTTGTTTATAAATATTTATTGAGTCATTATCATGTGCAGAACGCTGAGAATGTTGTGAATAGGACAGGCAGGCAGAAATGGAAGTGGGTGGACTGCGTTTATCCCAGTATGAGACAATGGTGATTTGAGTGAATGTGGGCAGTGAAGGTGGAGAGAAGTGGGTGGGTTGCAAATATATATAATTTTTTAAAAAATTTTAATTTTTTTTTGAGATAGAGTCTCATTATGTGGTTCTCGGTAGAGTGATGTGTCACAGCTCACAGCAACCTTAAACTCTTGGGTTTAAGCAATTCTCTTGTCTTAGCCTCCCAAATAGCTGGGACTACAGGCACCCGCCAAAATGGCCGGCTATGCAAATATATTTTTAAGGTAGAATCAAGTGGACTTGCTGAAGCTCAAAAGTGGGCAGTA
Organism: Perodicticus potto; assembly: GCA_963574655.1. NCBI lineage: Eukaryota > Metazoa > Chordata > Mammalia > Primates > Lorisidae > Perodicticus > Perodicticus potto. Next base: position 2,349 of record CAUYRH010115296.1, on the reverse strand, counting down.
AGGGAAGAAGAGGAATCAAGGATGATGGTGAGGTTTTGATTCAATATATGATGGTAACTTTCGCTGAGATTGAGGGAAGGGAAGAGCAGATAGGGGGAGCAAGGGATGTAGAGCTGAAACCATCTAGGACTAATTTGAAATAAAAGGGGTTGTCATTTAGGTAGACATTCTGTCTTCTCTTCCCATCTGTACCTTCCCTGTGCATGCACGCGCAAACACACAAATACACACATTCAGGCTTGTTTTAGGAAACTTCTCTTGCCCACTATAACCATGTGATTTCTGCTTCCCCAACCACAGAAGCCCTGATGGCTCTGTGCCTGTTGGTCCCTGTGTGCTAGACCCCTGGCCACAGTGATTAGTCTGAGGGTGGACATATGACTCAAGTGTCCTTCACTGGGGTCTTTGGAAATACTGTGTTGAAGGGAGGCTCTCTCTTTCCCTTGCAGAGATACATAGTTCTGGCTCAGAGCTGCCTATGCCATGCTTCTTGGTGCATGGAGGAATCCATCACAATAGTTGACAGTGATGCCCTTACCTAGGAAAACAGGGATTCTTGAGAAATGTGGAAAGACCCCCTCCCTCCTGTTTGCTACACTGTATCCCTTGGAATGCCAGGTTCAAAAGTGCTCAGTATTTCAGTATTTCAAGTTTTTTTCTTTCTTTAAACAGCTGAACTTTCAGAGCCTGAAAATTCAAAACATTTTTGAATGTTTTGTTTCTTGTCAAGAGAGGGATTATTATGCAGTGTTTCCCAAATCTGTGTGATATTGGAGGTTTTTTTAAGTGAAACATTTATAAATATCTCTGAGCCAGGGAATCCAGCTTGAAATATGTTGCTTGAAATGTTACACAGGTTGTCATTTTTTTGGTAGTGGTGGTGGTGGTGGGGCTGTTCTTTCTGGGAAAACTGGGAGGCTTCCTGTTACCTTTGATGTTTTATAGGTTATTAAGGAGACAATAGCCCTTTTCCCCCAGTATTTTAATATGTTAGTACCAGGCATTGTCTATACTCAGGCAGGAATTTTGGTTCAGTCTTGCTCAGCATTGCACTACTGATGAGTCACAGAACTGACCCTACAATGTACTTTCTCTGTATTTTTCCTCCTCTGCTGGTGTTTTGTGAGTGTGTGCGCCTGCATGTCCAGGACAGCACTTAAAACAGTTATTCTTTTTTTTTTGAGACAGAGGCTCAAGCTGTTGCCCTGAGTGCTGTGGCATCACAGCTCACAGCAACCTCCAACTCCTGGGCTCAAGTGATTCTCTTGCCTCAGCCTCTCAAGTAGCTGGGACTACAGGCGCCCGCCACAACGCCTGGCTATTTTTCGGTTGTAGTTGTCATTGTTGTTTGGCGGGCCTGGACTGGATTCGAATCTGCCAGCTCTGGTGTATATGGCTGGCACCTTAGCTGCTTGAGTTACAGGCACTGAGCCAGTTATTCTTTTTTTCAAAGGCTCTGCTAAACACACCTCTGGTGTTAAAGGTTAAAGAAATTTGTTAGAAAACCCTGCAGCTCATAGAGGTCACCCCAGGCAGAGGGTAGAGCAGAGTTAGTGGATCAAAGGGTTGAGAGTCTTCCTGCTTTGAGAGAATTCTGTAAGCAGAGTACCTTGGGTTCCCTACCCTCATATCCATTCACTTTATGCCAGCTAACTACTTAGAGTGAATGAAGTTGTGTGGACTTGAACTCCTTGTACTCCTGCGCTGTCTTGTCTTCTCATGCCTTAGTGATTTGTGGTCAGGGTAAAGGGCATTTGGCTTTTATAAGTTGTGTTTTCTTCCACCAACAGCTAACTGTTAACATCTCAATCAAACAAGGAATTTGCAGCTGCTCAGATTAAATAATATCCATGGCCACACCTCTGGGTTCTCTCCCCCTTTTTGCTGACCCAGATCTTTGAAAACTCATTCTGGATTTTATCTAAACCTTCCCAATTAGATAATTGACCTAATACTATTTTATTAATAATTTAATTTTTAAATTAAATAGTTTATTGTTTTCTTAATTATTTGTTACATTTGCTGGATTGGTAGATATTTATCTTGTGTTTTCTTTAAAAAAAATTAGCTTTGGGCTCGGCGCCTGTGGCTCAACGGGTTAGGGCGCCAGCCACATGCACCTGAGCTGGCGGGTTCGAATCCAGCCCGACCCGCCAAACAACAATGTTGGCTGCAACCAAAAAATGGCCGGGTGTTGTGGTGGGCGTCTGTAGTCCCAGCTACTTGGGAGGCGGAGGCAGGAGACTCGCTTGAGCCCAGGAATTGGAGGTTGCTGTGAGCTGTGGATGCCACAGCGCTCTATCCAGGGTGACAGCTTGAGGCTCTGTCTCAAAAAAAAAAAAAAAAAAA
>CAUYRH010115293.1:0-27595 GCA_963574655.1 Perodicticus potto | reverse complement strand
GGCATTGTGGCGGGCACCTGTAGTCCCAGCTACTTGGGAGGCGGAGGCAGGAGACTCGCTTGAGCCCAGGAGTTGGAGGTTGCTGTGAGCTGTGATGCCACCGCACTCTACCCAGGGTGACAGCTTGAGGCTCTGTCTTACAAAAAAAAAAAAAAAAAAAATTTTTAAAATTTAAAGGCTCGGCGCCTGTGGCTCAGCGGGCTAAGGCGCCAGCCACGTACACCTGAGCTGGCGGGTTCGAATCCAGCCTGGGCCCGTCAAGCAACAATGACAGCTGCAACCAAAAAATGGCCGGGCGTTGTGGCGGGCGCCTGTGGTCCCAGCTACTTGGGAGGCGGAGGCAAGAGACTCGCTTGAGCCCAGGAGTTGGAGGTTGCTGTGAGCTGTGATGTCATAGCACTCTATCCAGGGTGACAGCTTGAGGCTCTGTCTCAAAAAAAAAAAATTTAAAAACAACAACAACAACATTTATTTTGCATTTTATACAGAACAACAACCTGAAGTCTGCATCATGACCGTGAGGTCATTTACCTCTCTTGTGTCTTTTGGTGGAAACATGCTATCATGATATCCTATTGCACATCTTGTTCCAACTTCATTATCAGTGAAGTATGGTTTGAAATCACCCATGGTGGGAGCATTTATACCAGAGAAATCAGCAAATTCCTAAAATTGGGGCTTTTAATTCTCCCTGAAGAGACTGTTGTTAAACATTTACCAGCACATCACAGCTATAGATTTTATTTACAGTCTTTTCTTTCTTTTTGCGGGGAGGTCAGAGTCTTACTTTTTTGCTCCTGGTAGGGTGCCATAGCATCACAGTTCACAGCAACCTCAAACTCTTGGGCTAAGCAATTTTCTTGCCTTAGCCTCCCAAATAGCTAGGACTACAGGCGTCCTCCACAACACCCAGCTATTTTTTGGTTGCAGTCGTCATTGTTGTTTAGCTGGCTGGGCTAGGCTCAAACTCGCCAGCCTTGGTACATGTGGCTGGCACTGTAACCAGTGTGCTACAGGCACCAAGCCTAAAGTCCACTTCATAAGGGTTTGTTGTACTCTCTGTCCTGGATTTGAAAATTAAAAAAAAAATTATTATCTCACATAAAAATAAATTCAGAGATACTGGAGCCTTCTGGGAAAGATGGTGCCTTGTTCTTACAAGAGAGCAGAAGAAAAGCATTCCTTGGCTGGATATGAATGGTTGTTCCACTTGGGTCTGTGATTGCTACCTACAACCATCGCATGATAGTAGGAAGACTCAGTACTGTGGGCAGCTGTACTAGAAGACATGGTGGACCTGAAGGATCAGCCATCCCGAAGCTCAGCTCTATCTCCTCAGTGGTCTAATGGACATCTCTATCTATGTCCACCATTACCACCACAATCTCAGTGAGTCCCAATGAAATTGTCTTCTACATATCCTCTGTTTCTTTCTGTTCAAACCTCTGTTTCTTTCAGTACCAATACTATTTTCCCAGGAACCCTAGATTCAGTCAATGGTTGGATATATTCCTTTTCTTCATATCCTATTCATTTGCTGAGTTCTGTTGAGCCTTCCTCTTCGTACCTACTGCCTTACTTTGTTACCATCCTCAGGTTCCTAATATTTCTCCTAGATTTTTCCACCTTCAATGAATCATATACCATATATCATTTATATTGGTGTATATATTCGCTACATATTTCATATACTTGAAGTAACTGACCAGATGGGGTAGACTGTAATCCTAGCATTCTGAGAGGCTGAGGTAGGAAGATCTCTTCAAGACCAACCTGAGCAAAGTGAGACCCTGTTTCTACTCAAAATAGAAAAAATTAGTTGGACATTATGGTGTGCACTCAAGAGGCTGAGAGGCTGAGGCAGGAGGATAGCTTGTGCCCAGGAGTTTGAGATTGCTGTGAGCTAGGCTGACACCTTGGCACTCTAGCCCAGGTGACAAAACAAGACTTTGTCTCAAAAGAAAAAAAAATCTAAAGTAGCATTTTAGAATTTATTGACTTCTTCTATTAATACTTCTTTCTATCTAATAGATGAGACTATTCTCTTGTTAGAATGAATGAGGTGGCAGGACACATGCTATACAGAGAACAAGGAATGCTAATCAATAGGTATGACACTGTGGGTAGTAGAGTAGAATAGACATACAGATAAATGGAAAATAATAGAGTCCAGAAAATATATAAATATGAGATAAAGATGGCATTTCAAATCAGTAGGAAAGGATGGTATTAATCAATAAATGATGAAGAAAATATTGGCTTCTCTTTTAGCAAAAATAGTAGATCCGTATGTCACACTATACACAAAAGTTATTCCAGATGAATTAAAGACTAAAAAATTAAATTTAATACCAGAAAAATATTTAAGAGAATATTTTCTTTTTCTTTCTTTCTTTCTTTTTTTTTTTTTTTTTTGAGACAGAGTCTCACTATGTCACCCATGGTAGAGTGCCATGGAGTCACAGCTCACAGCAACCTCAAACTCTTGGGCTTAAGTGATTCTCTTGCCTCAGCCTCTCAAGTAGCGGGGACTACAGGTGCCCTCCACAATGCATGGCTATTTTTTTTTTTTTTTGAGACAGAGCCTCAAGCTGTCACCCTGGATAGAGTGCCATGTCATCACAGCTCACAGCAACCTCCAACTCCTGGGCTCAAGCGAGTCTCCCACCTCCACTTCCCAAGTAGCTGGGACTACAGGCGCCCGCCATAATGCCCAGCCATTATTTTGGTTCAGCCATCATTGTTTGGTGGGCCTAGGCTGGACTCAAACCCACCAGCTCAGGTGTACGTGGCTGGCGCCTTAGCCTGTTGAGACACAGGTGCCGAGCCTGCCTGGCTATTTTTTGGTTGTAGTTGTCATTGTTTGGCAGGTCTGGTCTGGATTCGAACCCGCCATCTCTGGTGTATGTGGCTGGCACCTTAGCCGCTTGAGCAACAGGTGCCACCCAGTTTTTCTATTTTTATGGCTTTTAATTTAATTTAATTTTTAATTTTTTATTTTTTCGAGACAGAGCCTCAAGCTGTCACCCTGGATAGAGTCCTGTGGCATCACAGCTCACAGCAACCTCCAATTCCTGGGCTCAAGTGAGTCTCCTGCCTCCACCTCCCAAGTAGCTGGGACTACAGGCGCCCACCATTTTTTGGTCGCAGCCGTCATTGTTTTTTGGTGGGCCCAGGCTGGATTCGAACCTGCCAGCTCAGGTGTACGTGGCTGGCACCTTAGCTGCTTGAGCCACAGGCGCCGAGCCAGTTTTTCTATTTTTAGTAGAGACAGAGTCTTGCTTTGTTCAGGCTGGTCTTGAATTCAGGACCTCAAGCAATCCATCCGCCTTGGCCTCCCAGAGTGCTAGGATTACAGGCATGAGCCACACCATGCCCCGCTATTTTTATTTTTTTTTATTGAGACAGTATCTCACTCCGTTGCCCAGTCTAGAATGCAGTGGCATTAGCTTAGCTCACAGCAACTTCAATTTCCTGGGTTCAAGTGACCCTCTTGCCTCAGCCTCCCGAGTAGCTATAGGCACACAACCACCATGCCTGGCTAATTTTTCTCTTTTTTGTAGAGACAGGGTCTTGCTCTTGCTTAGGGTTGTGTGGAACTCTTAAACTCAAGGGAGCCTCCTGCTTTGGTCTCCCAGAGTTCTGGGATTATAGGCCTGAGCCACAACACCTGGACCAAGAAAGGCTTTTCTAAACCAGACACACAATTTAGAAACCTTGTGGAAGAGACTGACAGTTTGGACTATATCAAATGTCAAATTTCTGTAAGGCAACATTCTATAAATAAAGTGAAATCACAAACTAGGAAAATATTTTCAGCATGTATGAAAGACAAGAAGTTAATGTATCCATGTGGTTGTTTTAAAACATATCCATGGCTCAGCGCCTGTAGCTCAAGTAGCTAAGGCGCCAGTCAACATACACCAGAGCTGGCAGGTTCAAATCCAGCCTGGGTCCGGCAAATAACGACAACTACAACCAAAAAATAGCTGGGCATATGGCAGATGCCTGTAGTCCCAGCTACTTGGGAGGCTGAGGCAAGAGAATTGCTTAAACCCAGGAGTTGGAGGTTGCTGTGAGCTGTGAGGCTATGGCACTCTACCCAGGGCAACAGCTCGAGGCTTTGTCTCAAAAAAAATAATAAAAATAAAATATATCCATAGGAATAGTGGCTCAGGTCTGCAAGCCTAGCACTCTGGGAGGACAATGCAGATGGATTACTTGAGCTCAGAAGTTGGAGACCAGCCTGAGTAAGAATGATACTCCATCTCTACTAAAAATAGAAATACTAGGCTCGGCGCCTGTGGCTCAATGGGCTAAGGCGCCAGCCACGTACACCTGAGCTGGCAGGTTCGAATCCAGCCCGGGCCCGCCAATCAACAATGACGGCTGCAACCAAAAAATGGCCAGGCGTTGTGGTGGGCACCTGTGGTCCCAGCTGCCTGGGAGGCGGAGACAGGAGACTTGCTTGAGCCCAGGATTTGGAGGTTGCTGTGAACTGTGATGCCATGGCATTCTTATCCAGGGTGACAGCTTGAGGTTCTGTCTCAAAAAAAAAAAAAAAAAAAAGAAAAGAAAAACTAGGCTCAGTGCCCATAGTTCAGTGGTTACGGTGCCAGCCACATACACCAGGGCTGGTGGGTTCGAGCCTGGCCCCAGCCTGCTAAACAACAATGACAACTACAATTAAAAAAAAAAAGTAGCTGGCTGTATGGTGGGCACCTGTAGTCCTAGCTACTTGGGAGGCTGAGGCAAGAATCATTTAAGCCCAGGAGTTTGAGGTTGCTGTGAGCTGTGATGCCATTGCACTCTACCAAGGGCGACAAAGTAAGACTCTGTCTCAAAAAAAAAAGAAGAAAAAGAAAAAGAAAAACCAGCTAGGCATTGTTGCAGAATTCTGTACTCCCAGTTACTTGGGAGGCTGAGACAAGAGGATCTCTTTAGGCCAAGAGTTTGAGGTTGCTGTGAGCTATGATGCCTAGGCACTCTACTAAGGGTGACAGAATGAGAGTCTGTCTCAAAAAAAAAAAAAAAAAAAAATGCCCACAAATTCTATGATACTCTTCCCTTCAGAGGGTGAGTCTAATTCCCTTCCAGTTGAGTGGGGGCTGGACTTAATGACTGGCATTTTTTTTTTTTTTTTTTTTTTTGGTGACAAAGTCGCACTCCATTGCCCTAGGTAGAGTGCCATTGTGTTGTCATAGCTTAGGGCAACTTCAAATTCCTGGGCTGATGTAATCCTCCTTGCCTCAGCATCCCAAGTAGCTGGGACTACAGGTGCTCAGCTAATTTTTTTTTTTTTCTTTTGAAAAAGAGTCTCGCTTGGTCACCCTCGGTAGAGTGCTATAGCATCTTGGCTTACAGCAACCTCAAACTCTTGAGTTCAATCAATCCTCTTGCCTCAGTCTCCCAAGTAGCTGGGGCTACAGGCACCTGTCACAATGCCCAGCTATTTTTAGAGGTGGGGGTCCTGCTCTTGCTCAGGCTGGTCTCAAACCTGTGAGCTCAGGCAATCTACTTGCCTCAGCCTCCCAAGTGCTGGGATTATGGGATGAGTTACCGCATCCAGCCTTGCCCAGTTAATTTTTCTTTCTTTCTTTTTCTTTCTTTTTTTTTGAGACAGAGTCTCACTTTGTCACCTTTGGTAGAGTGCTGCGGCATCATAGCTCACAGCAACCTCCAACTCTTGGGCTCAAGCAATTCTCTTGCCTCAGCCTCCCAAGTAGCTGAGACTACAAGTGACCACCACAATGTCCGGCTATTTTAAGAGATGGGGTCTCGCTCTTGCTCAGGCTCGTCTCAAACCTGTGAGCTCAGGCAATCCAACTGCCTTGACCTCCCAAGGTGCTAGGATTACAGGGATTAGCCACCACACCAGGCACCCCAGCTAATTTTTCTTTTCTTTTTTTTTTTTTTGGTAGAGACAGAGCCACCTTCTTCTTCTTTCTTCTTTCTTCTTCTTCTTCTGTCAGAATCTTACTTTGTCACCATTGGTAGAGTGCCACGACATCACAGCTCACAGCAACATCAACTCTTGGGCTCAAGCGATCCCCTTGCCTTAGCCTTTCGAGTAGCTTAGACCATAGGTGCCCACCACAATGCCTGGCTATTTTTAGAGATGAGGTCTCACTCTTGCTCAGGCTGGTCTGAAACTTCTGAGCTCAAGAAAACTACTTGCGTTGGTCTCCCAGAGTGCTAGGATTATAGGCATGAGCCACCGTGCCCAGTGCTTCTAAAGAATAGAATAGGTTGGACACAGTGCCTCAGGCCTGTAATCCCACCACTTTGGGAGGTAGAGGCAGAAAGATTGCTTAAGCTCCTGAGTTTAAAGTTGCAATGACCTGTGATCGGGCCTTTATATTCTAGCCTGGGCAACAGAGAAAGACCTGTCTCTGGGGGTAATAAATTAAAAAAAAGAATAAAGTGAAAGTAGTGGTATCTGACTTTGGAGACTAAATTAAAGGCAGAATGGCTTGTAACTTGGTCTCTTTCTCTCTTAGATCACTTGCTGTGGGGAAAGCCAATTGCCATGTTATGAGGACACCCAGGCCCTATGGAGAAGCCCAGATGGCAAAGAACTGTCTTGCCAAGAGCCATGTGAGTGAGCCATCTTGCAAGTAAATCTTCCAGCCTCAGCCAAGCCTTCAGATAACTGCAGCCGGCTCGGCTCCTGTGGCTCAAGAGGCTAAGGCGCCAGCCACATACACCTGAGCTGGTGGGTTCGAATCCATCCTTGGCCCACCAAACAACAATGATGACTGCAACCAAAAAATAGGCGGGGGTTGTGGTGGGTGCCTATGGTCCCAGCTACTTGGGAGGCGGAGGCAGGAGAATTGCTTGAGCCCAGGAGTTTGAGGTTGCTGTGAGCTGTGATGTCACTAAACTCTACCCAGGGAGACAGCCTGAGGCTCTGTCTCAAAAAGAAGAAACAGGCTCGGTGCCTGTGGCTCAACGGGCTAAGGCACCAGCCACTTACACCTGAACCTGCCCGAGCCTGCCAAACAACAATGACGGCTGCAACCAAAAAATGGCCAGGCATTGTGGCAGACACCTGTTGGAGGTTGCTGTGAGCTGTGATGCCATAGCACTCTATCCAGGGTGACAGCTTGAGGCTCTGTCTCAAAAAAAAAAAAAAGAAAGAAAAAGAAAAAACAAACCAACCAACCAACAAATAAATAAATAAACAAACAGATAACTGCAGCCCCAGCCAACTATTTGACTGCAAGCCAACTAAGCCACTCTTGGATTTCTGACCAACAGAAATTAAGATAATAAGTATTTGTTATTTTAAGCTGTTACGGTTTGAGATAATTTGTTGTACATGCTATAATCAGGTAAGAATTACATTTGGCCATAATGGAGATCCCCCAAACCCAGTGGCTTAACCAAATTTTCTTTGGTTAAAGAAATGGACAGTGGGCGGCGCCTGTGGCTCTTTGAGTAGGGCGCTGGCCCCATATACCGAAGGTGGCGGGTTCAAACCCGGCCTCAGCCGAACTGCAAAACAGAAAAATGGCCAGGCATTGTGGCAGGTGCCTGTAGTCCCAACCTCTCGGGAGGCTGAGGCAAGAGAATCACTGAAGCCCAGAAGTTGGAGGTTGCTGTGAGCTGTGTGATGCCACGGCACTCTACCGAGGGCAATAAAGTGAGACTGTCTCTACAAAAATAAATAAATAAATAAAGAGATGGACAGTTCAGGGTTGGTATTGTAGCTGGGCCTTTTGAGATTTTAGTACCCCAGCATTTTATGACAGAAATAAAGTAAAATTTGACTAGGCCTTTGTCTTGCATATGTTAACCACTTGCTTCCTGCCCAGTATCCCTTGTTCTTATAGTATTAACTGTTAATATACTGGCTTTTTTTTTTTTTTTTTTTGTCAAGCATAACTCTACGGTTATGAAGAAAATCTATGAATTTGTATTGTAGAAGGAGTGTCTGCCCTCAAGAAAGTTGTGACTAGGTCCTGATGCCCAGAAGTCTGGTCTTATCAGAGAATAAAAGCAACACCCTTTGCCCCTGCTACTTTTTTTTTTTTTGAGACAGAGCCTCAAGCTGTCACCCTGAATGGAGTGCTGTGACATCACAGCTCACAGTAACCTCCAATTCCTGGGCTCAGGCGAGTCTCTTGCCTCTGCTTTCCAAGTAGCTGGGACTACAGGCGCCCGCCACAACGCCTGGCCATTTTTTGGTTGCAGCCGTCATTGTTGTTTGGAGGGCTGGGGCTGGATTTGAACCTGCCAGCTCAGGGTGTACGTAGTTGGTGCCTTAGCCCGTTTAGTCATAGGCGCCGAGCCAAAGTTTTCTTTTCTTTTTTTTTTTTTTTTTATTATTTGCAGTTCGGCAGGGGCCGGGTTTGAACCTGCCACCCTTGGTATATGGGGCTGGTGCCCTACTCACTGAGCCACAGGCGCTGCCCCTACCCCTGCTACTTTATTTCCTAGCCACTTAAAAGCTGCCTATTTCAATTCCCTAGGAAGATGGATTTGAGACTTTTTTTTTTTTTTGAGACAGAGCCTCAAGCTGTCACCCTGGGTAGAGTGCTATGGCATTACAGCTCACAGCAACCTCCAATTCCTGGGCTCAAGCGAGTCTCTTGCCTCCGCCTCCCAAGTAGCTGGGACTACAGGCATCCACCACAACGCCCAGCCATTTTTTGTTGCAGTTTGGCCGGAGTCGGGTTTGAACCCACCACCCTTGATACATTGGGCCAGTGCCCTATCCACTGAGCCACAGGCGCTGCCCAATTTATTTATTTTTTGAGACAGAGTCTCACTATGTTGCCGTTGGTAGAGTGCTGTGGCATCATAGCTCACAGCAACCTCAAACTCTTGGGCTTAAGCCATTCTATTGCCTCAGTCTCCCAAGTAGCTGTGACTACAGGCACCTGCCACAATGCCCAGCTATTTTTTTGTTGCAGTTGTCATTGCTATTTAGCCAGCCCGGGCTGAGCTCGATCCCGCCAGCCTGGGTGTATGTGGCTAGTGCCCTACTCACTGAGCTATGGGGGCTGCCTACAAATCAATTTTAAAAATTAATTTTTTTTTGTCACCCCAGTAGAGTGCCATGCCATCATATCTTACAGCAACCTCAAACTCTTGGGCTCAAGCAATTCTTTTTTTTTTTTTTGAAACAGAGCCTCAAGCTATCACCCTGGATAGAGTGCCGTGGTATTACAACTCAGGCAACCTCCAACTCCTGGGCTTAAGCGAATCTCTTGCCTCACCCTCCCAAGTAGCTGGGAGTACAGTCACCCACAACAACGCCTGGCTATTTTTTAGTTGTAGTTGTCACTGTTGTTTGGCGGGCCCGGGCTGGATTCGAACCTGCCAGCCCTGGTGTATGTGGCTGGTGCCTTAGCCACTTGAGCTACAGGCATTGAGCCTCAAGCAATTCTTTTGCCTGAGCCTCTGGAGTAGGTGGGACTAGTGGCACCTGACACTACATCTGCTAATTAATTTACTTACTTATTTATTTATTTATTTATTTATTTTGAGACTGAGTCTCACTATGTCACCCTCAGTAGAGTGTTGTAACATCACAGCTCACAGCAACCTCAAACTCTTGGGCTTAAGCGATTCTCTTGCCTCAGCCTCCCAAGTAGCTGGAACCATAGGGGCCTGCCACAACGCCCAGCTATTTTTTTGTTGCAGTTGTCATTGTTTTTTAGTTGGCCCAGGCTGGGTTTGAACCCGCCAGCCTCAGTATGTGGCTGGCGCCATAATGACTGTGCTACAGGTGCTGAACTCTGCCTGCTATTTTTTATTTTTTTTTTCCTTTTTAGAGACAGAGTCTCACTTTCTGGCCTTCGGCAGACTGCTGTGGTGTCACAGCTCACAGTAACCTCCAGCTCTTGGGCTTAGGCAATTCTTTTGCCTCAGCCTCCCAAGTAGCTTGGAGGGACTACAGGGGCCGGCCACAACTCCCGGCTATTTTTTTGTTGCAGTTTGGCCGGGGCCAGGTTTGAACCCCACAACCTTTGGTATATGGGGCCAGTATCCTACTCACTGAGCTACAGGCGCCGCCCACCCGCCTGCTATCTTTTAGAGATGGGGTCTCGCTGGTCTCCAACTCGTGAGCTCAGGTGATATGCTTGCCTTGGCCTCCCAGAGTTCCGGGATTACAGGAAAAATTAATATCTTAAAAAGATCACATTGGACCTCATAAATGTATACAGTTACAATTTGTCTGTCAAAAATATCAATAATAAAAAATTAGGGTTGGGCGGTGCCTGTGGCTCAAAGGAGTATGGTGTCAGCCCCATATACCGGAGGTGTTGGGTTCAAATCCAGCCCCGGCCAAAAACTGCAAAAAAAAAAAAGTTAGGGTCAAAAAAAAGCAAAAAAAAAAAAAACAAATAAATAAAAAATTAGTATGAACATGGTGATTCATGCTTATAATTCCAGCATTTTGGGAGGCCAAGACAGAAGGATTGCTTGAGGCCAAGAGTAGGAGATTAGCCTGGACAACATTGAGTGATGCTGCCTCTACAAAAAATAAGAAGAATTAGCTGGGCAGTAAGAGGATTGCTTAAGCCCAGTGAGCTATGATCCTGTCACTGCACCCCAGCCTGAGGGACAAATTGAGACCCTGTCTCCAAAAAATAAGGCAGTTGATGAATAGTATTCATTTATTGATTACATCTGTTTTTAAAAATATATGTATATGTACATATGGCCAGGCGCAGTGGCTCATGCCTGTAATCCTAGCACTCTGGGAGGCTGAGGTGGGTGGATTGACTGAACTCATAGGTTTGAGACTAGCCTGAGCCACATGGAGACCTCGTCTCTAAAAATAGCCAGGAGGCTCGGCGCCCATAGCACAGTGGTTACTGCACAGGCCACATGCATTGAGGCTGGTGAGTTCAAACCCGGCTGGGGTAGCTAAAACAACAATGACAATTGCAACAAAAAAATAGCTGGGCATTGTGGTGGGTGCCTTTAGTTCCAGCTACTTGGGAGGCTAAGGCAAGAGAATCGCTTAAGCCCAAGAGTTTGAGGTTGCTGTGAGCTATGATGCTATAGCACTCTACTGAGGGTGACATAGTGAGACTTTGTCTCAAAAAAAAAAAAGGATAAATAAATAAAATAAAACAACAACAACAATAACCCCCCCCCCCCACAATCCTGCCAGTAATCTGAGCACTCTGGGAGGCTGAGTCACCTGGATTGCATGAGTTTAGGCGTTTGAGACCAGCCTGAGCAAAAGTGAGACCCCCATCTTTACTACAAGTAGACAAACTAGCCAGGCATGGTGGTGGGCACTTGTAGTTCAAGCTACTCAGGAGGCTGAGGCAAGAGCAGCTCTTTAGCCCAAGAGTTTGAGGTTGCCATGAGCTATGATTCCAGGGCACTCTACCCAGGGCAACTGAGTGAGACTCTGTCTCAAAAAAAGAAAAGAAAAAAAACATAAAATAAAGCAGAACCCTACCTTCTCTCCTCTCCTCTCTTCCCCCGTTTCTCTCTCTCTCTCGTCCCTCCTCCTTAATGCTGCTCTGCAGCATCCCCCACCAATAAAGACCTTTCCTACAAAATAAAATAAAATAAAATAAAGCAGAACTGTTAAACGACCAATAGAAAAACAACCCCCAAACTAAAAAACAATTACATATAACTTGTTACCTAGTTTGTTATTTACATTAGCTTCTGCAAGATTGGCAATATCCTCCTCTCCCCAGGCAGGAATTATGTCACAAATATTCACTAAGCCTCAGTTTCCTTTTTGAAATATCTGGACAGTTGTGGAGATTAAATATCACATTACTGGGGCTTGTTTTGAAACAAAGTCTCATTCCCTTGCCCTGGATAGAGTGAAGTGATGTAGCTTCCAACAACCTCAAACTCTTGAGCTCAAGCCATTCTCCTGTCTCAGCCTCCCATAGCTAGAACTACAGGTGCTCATCACAACACCGGGCTAGTTTTTCTATTTTTTAGTAGAGACAGGGTCTGGCTTTTGCTCAGGCTGGTCTCAAACTCCTGAGTTCAAGCAATCCACCTGCCTTGGCCTCCCACAGTACTAGGATTACAGGTATGAGCCATGGCGATGGCCTAAATATCACTTTTAAAGACTTTTGAGATAGGGCGGCGCCTGTGGCCATCGAGTAGGGCGCTGGCCCCGTATACTGAAGGTGGCGTGTTCAAACCCAGCCTTGGCAGAACTGCAAAACAGAAAAATAGCCGGGCATTGTGGCGGGTGCCAGTAGTCCCAGCTACTCAGGAGGCTGAGACAAGAGAATCGCCTAAGCCCAGGAGTTGGAGGTTGCTGTGAGCTGTGTGATGCCACAGCACTCCACCGAGGGCCATAAAGTGAGACTCTGTCTCTACAAAAAACAAAACAAAACAAGAAAAACGACCTTTGAGGCAATGTCTGGCAGAAATATCCAGAAATATTTGCTGCATCTCTACCTATCTGTCTTTCATCTACTTCAACACTGAATGTCCGGCTTTGGCTATAGCTGTTCTTGTTGATCGCTGATATAAGAGTGATCATCGGAGTATTGAATCAGGAGTATTTTAGTAGGCAGAAGTTGGATTTTTCCTCCCTTTCTATTCCCTAAAATGTTTGATCCAACCAGTCCGGGTTAACTCATACTGGATCCCTGTCAGTTGGTATAGTTAAGCTTATTTTACAGATGAGAAAGTGGAATCTTAGGTAAGTTGCTAGTAAACGGCAGATCTGCCAAGATTAAGGCAGGTTTTTTTTTTTTCTTTTTTATTAAATCATAGCTGCGTACATTAAGTGCAATCATGGGGTACAATGTACTGGTTTCATATACAATCTGAAATATTTTCATCAAACTGGTTAACATAGCCAAAAATATGGAGCGCTTCACAACTTTGCGTGTCATCCTTGCGCAGGGGCCATGCTAATCTTCTCTGTATCCTTCCAATTTTAGTATATGCACTGCCGAAGCAAGCACTCTAAGGCAGGTTTTAAGATACCTGGGGTTTTCATTAGGATGTTATTTGAGAAAAATTTTTTTTTTTTGTAGAGACAGAGTCTCACTTTATCGCCCTCGGTAGAGTGCCGTGGTGTCACACAGCTCACATCAACCTCCTACTCATGGGCTTAGGCGATTCTCTTGTCTCAGCCTCCCGAATAGCTGGGACTACAGGCACCCGCCACAGCGCCCGGCTATTTTTCTGTTTTTTTGCAGTTCGGCCGAGGCCGGGTTTGAACCCGCTACCTTCGGTATTTGGGGCTGGCGCCCTACTCAATGAGCCACAGGCGCCGCCCTTTATTTGAGAAATTAAAAAAAAAAAAAAAAAAAAAAAAAAGAGATACCTACAGAGGCTCCTTCCATCTACCAAGTTACCTTTCAATGGTTTACCTGAGGAAACAGACAGGGCCTATAAGCGGGAGAACAAGACTGCTTATCTTGGTCTTTCTTGCTTGCTCCTGCGACTGCTGCTCCCTTTGCTTGTGATGGGTTTCTTGTGAATTCATGCCACTTTTGCATTGAAAATGCCGGGTCTCTTTAAGGCCTCGCAGGTGGAACGACTAGCCCCGCCTCCCTCCCTCGCTCTCTTCTCAGCCCAGCCCCTTGGTTTAAGTCCTTCACTAATCAACGTTCAGAAGCCATCTCAGCGCCTCCGTTGGGTTCCTGGGATTGGGAAATCGGCCTGGTAACCGGGCAACTGCTGATCTACCCTTGTCCGTAGCGGATTGGCCTTCAGAGGAGTTAGTCCGGGCTCTTAACTGCCGCTAGTGTCGTAGCCAAGGGCTCCACTCCCGTTGCCATAGCAGCAGTACACTACCCTTCCCCCTTGCCTCTCTTCTGAAACATCCCGTCCCTCTCAGGACCAAGATCCTCTCCTCAACTGCTTCTAGTTGAGCAGAACCAGAGCCTGCCCCTCATTGTGAAGGGGGATTGGGTGAGAGGGTTGAAGACTGTGGGTCAGGCTGGTGTTCCAAAGGGGCCAGGGAAATAGGGCTCAGTGAGAGAAGAAGTAAGTGGAACAAGGGTTAGGGATGGAAGGGAGAGGGAGGAGAAGAAGAAAAATTGGTATGGGAGATTGGAGAAGGTGGCTTAAGGGGTGTGGGTGGGAGGAACTGGGTGGAGGGAAGCCCAGGAAGCAGGGAGATGGGCTGCTGGAGTACGGTTGGAGTCACCCTGAAGGAGAGGAAGCTGTGAAAGGCATCCTGAAGAGAGAGGGTGGGGGGGGGGAAGTAGGAAGTGGAGGTTGGGAGTGAGGAGGACGGGAGGTGGGAGTGATGGGGGGCACCCCCCACTGGAGTGAGGGAGCCACAGGTTGTTGGGAGCTCAGGAGCCTTCTTTCTCAGGGCAAGGACTGAGCTTGATCTTCAGGCAGGAGAAAAGATGTCAGATGACGATGATCTGGATGACTTTGAGCCAGACCAGGATGATTCTGAAAAAGAAGATGATGAGAAGGAGACAGAGGAGTGGGAAGATGACAGGAAAGAGGGAGAAGAATTCTCTGAGGAAGTGAGAGCTGGGAGAGGGAAGGGTCTTGGGGCTGAGGGACAGGGCTGGCCAGGAGGGGATGCCCTACTCCACTTCCTTCTGCAGTGGCTGCCCAACCCCCTCACGGAGGATATGATGAAGGAAGGGCTTTCTTTGCTTTGTAAGACGGGCAATGGACTGGCTCATGCTTATGTGAAGCTGGAGATTAAAGAGAGGTGTGTTTATGGGGGATCAGATAAAGACTGTGAAATTCTGGGGCCCCATCTCCTTTCCTATGCTCATTCCTGGGAATTTTGTCTGACATTTGGACCACTCTCATCCCAGTGGGAAGGGAAGGATACAGTTTATTTTCCAGGAGCTGTAAGACTCCCTGTGTCAGAGCTGACCTGAGGAACTGGAGATAGAGTACTGGGGAGGATTCTTGCTGGATTCTTTCACTTGTCCTTCAGAGTGTGGGTTTTCTGCCCTTCACAAACACAAGGTCTCTTCCCACTGTTAATGATCCACCTACCTTCTCTTCCCACTTCTCAACCCTCCAACTTATATCCATTTTTTCCCCCCATTATAAGCCATCTCTGTGTTGCTCTTTGCTTTAGCACCTCTGCTAGTTCTTGCTGGGTTCTTAGCCCTAACCCTGGTTCTTCTTTCCTCTGCCATCTCCCAGGGAGCTGACAGACATCTACTTGCTGCGCTCCTACATCCATCTGCGCTATGTGGATGTTTCTGAGAACCACTTGACAGACCTGTCTCCACTTAATGGCCTAACCCACCTGCTCTGGCTGAAGGCTGATGGCAATCGGCTGCGGACTGCCCGGTTGAATGAACTACCCTACTTGCAAATTGCCAGTTTTGCCTATAACCAGATCACTGACACTGAGGGCATTTTCCATCCTCGTCTGGGAAGCCTGGATCTCAAAGGTGGGTTCTTAGGGCCAGATGTGGTGGCTCACACCACCTCTGGGAGGCTGAGGGAGGAAGATCACACAAGGCCAGGAGTTCAAGACCAGCCTGAGCAAAAAATAGAAAAATTAACCAAGAGTGGTGGTGTACACCCATAGTTCCAGCTCTCAGGAGGCTGAGGCAGGAGGATAATTTGGGCCTACGAGTTTGCGGTTGCAGTGAGCTGAGATGATACCATTGCCCTCTAGCCTGGGTGACAGAACAAAACTCTTGTCTCCAAAGAATAAAAAACAAGGGTCATTATTATGGGCTACATAAGGTTCTTTTCTTCCTAGCCTGGGGCCAACAAAAGTGGACAGTGTGTGGGCAGTGCCCATAGCTCAGTGGGTAGGGTGCTGGCCACATACACCAGGCTGGTGGTTTAGAACCTGGCCCAAGCCTGCTAAACAACAATGACAACTGCAATGAAAAAATAGCTGGGTGTTGTGGCAGGTGCCTGTGGTCTCAGCTGCTTGGGAGGCTGAGGCAGGAGAATTGCTTAAGCCCAAGAGTTTGAGGTTGCTGTGAACTGTGATGCCATGGCACTCTACCGAGGGGGACATAGTGAGACTCTCTCAAAAAAAGAAAGAAGTGGACAGTGTGGTCCTTGGCTATGGCACACAGCATTCTGTGTTCATTCTTTAATCCAGATAGTCATTATGATTGATTTTGACATTCATTTTGATAGTTCTACATCCTGGAGATATAGCAATAACCAAAACAAAGAAAATGCCTGTTTTCTTGTAGTTTACATTCTAGCTGGGGGAGACATACAATTCACAATGAACATAATAAGTAAGTAAATTTATATAGTATGTTAAAATGAAGTACTATCAAAGAGTAGAACAGGATAAGGGGAATGGGGGACACAGGCAGCAATTTCAAATAGGTTGGTTAGGACAAGCATCAGTAAGATTACATTTGAGCAAAAACTTGAAGGAGAACAGGGAGGGAGTTAGACATGTAGATTGCTTGGGCACTCTTCATTCACTCCTCAAAGGCTTAGGGAGACATGTCCATGAGGCCCTTGGACTAGCAGACCATTTGTCCCAGGGTCCCGGTGGCGTGAAGTCTGGAGCTCTCCTTCCTCACTATCTACCCTGCATTATAGAGAGAGGATAATTCAGAGGTTCTCAAAATTCAGGCTCTAATGCTAAACATTTAAAGTGGCCCTTTGGGCTTGGTACCTGTAGCTCAGCAGTTAGTTCAAACTGGGCCTGCTAAACAACAATGACGACGACAACAACAACAACAACAACAACGGGCGTTGTGGCATGCACCTATAGTCCCAGCTATTTGGGAGGCTGAGACAAGATAATTGCTTAAGCCCAAGAGTTTGAGGTTGAGCTGTGACACCATGGCACTCTACTGAGGGCAACATAGTGAGACTGTCTCAAAATAATAATAAATAAATAAAGTGTTCCTTTGAGCTCTTGCTACACTCCTTCTCCCCAGGGAACCGCATCCACCATGTGACAGGTCTCGATCCCCAGAAGCTGATCAGCCTGCATACATTGGAGCTTCGGGGGAACCAGCTGGAAAGCACCATGGGAATCAACCTCCCTAAGCTGAAGAACCTCTACCTGGTAGCTCACTGGGTCATAGGGTGGTGCAGGGAAGAGGGCACTATCCTGAGGTCAGTATGCCTGGTTTCTAGTAGGCTCAGCTACCAAGAGATGGATTCTTTCACTTGTCCTTCAGAGTGTTGGTTCTCTGTCCTTCACAAACACAAGGTCTCTGCCCACTGTTAATAACCCACCTACCTTCTCTTCCCCTTCCTCGTCCCTCCTGTTACCCATTCTTCTCCCCATTATAAGCCATCTCTGTATTGCCCTTTGCTTTAGCACCTCTACCAGTTCTTCATCATCATAATAACAACTGGCATTATTTATTGAGCCCTTACTTGGTGTCAGATGCTGTGGAGATGCCAAATTAAATAGATACAGTGCTTACCACCTACCAGGGCTGATAATACATAGTGTGTAGATAATACAGACATAATTCACTTAGATACAAGTAGCAGCAAAATGTGCTGTAGTTGAGGTACAGACATCAAACTAAGGAGGCCACTAAAATATTTAGTTTTTGGATATTTGAACATCATCATTCCAAGATGGTGCTTATTGCACTTATCAGTGGAGGAGAGGGGCTTCTGGGGCCTGTGGGTGGGTTAAAGCAACAGGGGGTCACTGTTAACTTTTCTTTGGGATGGTAGCTTCTCTTAGACTTTTTCATTCTCTATTTCTGGGGTGTCCAACCTACAGCCTGCAGACCACATGCTGATTATTTCATTGTTTTGCTTAGCTGTGGTGTCAGATATTGCAAAAAGCATGCATAGATCTTGTTGTGGCTTTTTTTGGCTCCTTAGCTTTCACAAATTAGTGTTTATGTATTTAGTGTGTGACCCAAGACAACTCTTATTTTACCAATGTGGAGCAGAAAAGAAAAAGGTTGGGGGCGGTGCCTATGGCTCATCGAGTAGGGCGCTGGCCCCATATACCGAAGGTGGCTGGTTCAAACCCGCCCTCGGCCGAACTTCAAAACTGAAAAATAGCCAGGCATTGTGGCGGGCGCCTGTGGTCCCAGCTACTTGGGAGGCTGAGGCAAGAGAATCACCTAAGCCCAGGAGTTGGAGGTTGCTGTGAGCTGTGTGACACCATGGCACTCTACTGAGGGCTATAATGTGAGACTCTGTCTCTACGGAAAAAAAAAAAAGAAAAAGGTTGGACCACTCCTGCTGTATGCATCTCTACTTACCTCATTCCCCTTCTCCACCCCTCCCTCTCTACCTCTTTGATTTCCTCATTTGCTTCATTTCTTTCTTTTTTTTTTTGAGAGAGCCTCAAGCTGTGGCTCTGGGTAGAGTGCTGTGACATCACAGCTCACAGCAATCTGCAACTCCTGGACTCAAGCGATTCTCCTGCCTCAGCCTTCCAAGTAGCTGGGACTATAGGCGCCTGCCACAAAGCCCCGCTATTTTTTTTTTTTTTTTTTTTTGGTTGCAGCTGTCATTGTTGTTTGGAGGGCCCCCGGGCTGGATTCGAACCCACCAGCTCAGGTGTATAAGGCTGACGCGTTAGCCGTTTGAGCCACAGGCCCCGAGCCTTTTGCTTCATTTCTTTTTGATTCTCTTCTTTCTCTGTCCCTGGCCCCCTCTCTCAATCAATCTACTATCTCTTGGGGTTCAGGCCCAGAACTTGCTGAAGAAGGTGGAAGGCCTGGAGGAACTGACCAGTCTCACCACTTTGCATCTTCGAGACAACCAGATTGAAACTCTGAGTGGCTTCTCCGGGAAAATGCAATCACTGCAGTACCTCAACCTGAGGTATGCACTCCCTCCAAGGCCCTACCTTGTCCCTGCCACTGACCAGGAACAGCCTTTCAGCCTGTGTTCCTCTCTGGTCCAATTCTTCAGTCCTAGCTCACAGCTAGATCTCACCCCATCCTCCCTCCTGATTCTTACTCCTGCTTTCCTTACTTTCTTCTGCATTCAGTCCTAATAGCAACACTAAGACCTTTATAGTTGTGACCTTTTGACTCCTTATTTATTTAATTCACAATTATTAAGAATGTGCTAGAGGGAATTTACCTAACAAAGGCAATCAGTGTAACCTGGTTTCTTGTACCCTCAATGAATCCCCAACAATAAAAAAAAAAAAAAAAAAGAATGTGCTGGCTTGGCACCTGTAGCTCAGTGGCTAGGGCGCCAGCCACATACACCAGAGCTGTTGGGTTCGAACCCAGCTCAGGGCTGCCAAAAAACAATGACAAACTACAACAAAAAAATAGCCAGGTGTTGTGGTGGTGGGTGCCTATGCTCCCAGCTACTTGGGAGGCAGAGGCAAGAGAATCACTTAAGCCCGAGAGTTTGAGGTTGCTGTGAGCTGTGAGTGTCACTGCACTCTAATGAGGGTGACATAGTGAAACTCTGTTTAAAAAAAAAAAAAAAAAAGAATGTGCTATTTAGCTGGGCATTGTGGCAGGCACCTGTAGTTCCAGCTACTTGGGAGCCTGAGGCAAGAGAATTATTGAGCCCAAGCGTTTGAGGTTGCTATGAGCTGTGATGCCATAGTCTCTACACAGGGCCACAAATCAGACTCTGTCTCAAAAAAAAAGGAATGTGCTGTGTGCCAGGCATTGTTCTGTGTTTTGGGAACACTAAAAGGAATTAGAGGTAGTCCTTGTTCTTCAGGGGCTCATACTCTGGCTCCAACTCTTTTCCTGGCCCTATCTTTTTATAAATTTCCACTGCCTCTCCATCTCCTGGGCCCCAATCCCTTTCGTATTTCCTATCTCTCTTCTCTTGAGCACCACCTGTAAGGGACACCGCCCCCACCTCCTTACTGATAGAAAACATAAGATGTATTCATATTTGGGGAGAAAGAGTATTTGAAAGAAAATCTCCAGGTGGGGCATGTGTCCAGGTGGTTTGTGTCTATAGTCCCAGCAATTCAGGAGGCTGAGGTGGAAGGACTGCTTGAGGCCAGAAGTTTTAGTCTGCAGTGAGCTATGATTGCATGACTGCATTCTATCTGGGAGATAAGACCCCATCTCTTAAAAAAAAAAAAAAAGGGCAGCACCTGTGGCTCATCGAGTAGGGCGGACCCCATATACTGAAGGTGGCAGGTTCAAACCCGGCCTCAGCTGAACTGCAAAACAGAAAAATAGCCGGGTGTTGTGGTGGGCACCTGTAGTCCCAGCTACTCGGTAGGCTGAGGCAAGAAAATCACCTAAGCCCAGGAGTTGGAGGTTGCTGTGAGCTGTGTGATGCCACGGCTCTCTACTGAGGGCAATAAAGTGAGACTCTGTCTCTACAAAAAAAAAAAAAAAAAGGGCTGGATTTGGTGGCTCCCTGTAGACCTAGTGCTCTGGGAGGCTGAGGGGACAGATGGCTGGAGCTCAAGAGTTCTAGACCAGCCTGATCAAGAGTGAGGGCCAGGCCCAGTGGCTCACACCTGTAATCCTAGCACTCTGGGAGGCCAAGGCAGGTGGATTGCCTGAGCTCACAGGTTGGAGACCAGCCTGAGACAGAGTGAGATCTCGTCTCTAAAAACGGCTGGGTGGGTGCCTGTAGTCAAAGTGAGACTCTGTCTCAAAAAAAAGAAAGAAAGAAAGAAAAAGAAAATGCTCTGCTGGCTTGTATTGATCCAGTGAGATGTGTGTTGTGTCATTTTCCTGTTAATGGTCTAGATGGGGATAATGGCCCCTTCCCAGGGCCTATGAACTAGGGATGTTTGGAAATAAGTAGGGTGTATCTTGGAGGGGGGGTGTTATTTCAATGACTGGGAGGTACTTCTGGGGCTAGAGATGCTAAATATCTTGCAATGCACAGGACAGTACATTTCAAAATGCCTGTAGTGCTCCAGGTAGGAAACACTGCACAAGGCTTAGCATGTCCATTGAGATAAGGCTGAAACATTTAAATAGGATTTCCTAACGGCTTGGAGACAAAGTTAGCTGGGCATGGTTACATGTGCTTGTGGTCCTAGCTACTGCACTCTACCCTGGGCAACAGATTGAGACCCTATCTCAAGAAAAAAAAGAAGAAGGAGGAGGAGGAAGAAGAGGAGGGGGAGGGGGGAGGAGGAGAGGAGGAGGAGGAGAGAAAGGCTTGAAGACAAGAACATGAAAATAATGAAAATAAGCCAGTCAGAGTGGCATACGCCTATAGTTCCTGCTACTCAGGAGGCTGAGCCAAGAGGATCTCTTGAGGCCAACAGTTTGAGGTTGCTGTGAGTTATAACGCCATGCTACTCTACCCAGGGTGACAGAATGAGACTCTGTATCGGATAAATAAATAAATAAATACAAACTATCATGCAATAACGCCTGTTAGGAGATGACAATTTGGGCTGGAAGGCCCCAACCCATCCTTAGATATACATTCTTTGCTCTGGGAGTTCCAGCATAGCATCCAGCACCCTGAACCTGTACTTAGATCCCAGTTCCTTCTCCACTGACCTAGGTCCTAGATTTGTTCTCTCCCCTCCAACTATAGGACAGGGTGTGGACTAGCTTTGCTGCTCCAAAAGGATAAACACATTTCAAAGTAGAATGTGGCACTTAGGGATTTCTCAAAGGGCAGCAGTAGGACAGGGGTGGGGCTGGACAGCACCTTTGCAGCAAATCTGGCAACATTTGGCAGGCCAGAACTTACAGTCAATGTTTGCGGGGAATCTGAAACCCAGTGGCAGAATGGCCCAGAAGCCCCATTCCTAGAGGCTGGCAACCAAAGCCCATTTTTATTTTTATTTTCTTTCTTTTTTTTTTTTGCAATTCGGCTGGGGCCGGGTTTCAACCTGCCACCCTCGGTATATGGGGCCGGCGCCCTACTCGATGAGCCACAGGCGCCACCCTTCTTTCTTTTCTTTGAGACAGAGTCTTACTCTGTCACCCTGGGTAAAGTGCTTTGGCATCATAATAGCTTACAGCAACCTCAGACTCTTGGGCTTATGTGATCCTCTTGCCTCAGCCTTCCAAATAGTTGGGACTACAGGTGTCCACCATAACACCTATCTAATTTTTCTATTTTTAGTAGAGACAGGGGTCTCACTCTTACTCAGACTGGTCTTCCAACTCCAGAGCTCAGGCGATCCACCCACCTCAGCCTCCCAGAGTGCTAGGATTCTAGGCGTGAGCTACTGTGCCTGCCCACCAAGGTTCCTGGGTGAACCCTGTTGACTGAACCAGCAGGGGCAACATGGTGACAGACCTGGGGGAGCTGGCCAAGCTTCGGGACCTGCCCAAGCTGCGAGCCTTGGTGCTGTTGGACAACCCAATCACAGATGAGAGTGACTACCGCCAGGAGGCCCTTGTGCAGATGGCACAGCTTGAACGCCTGGACAAGGACTACTTTGAGGAGGAGGAGCGAGCTGAAGCCAGTGAGATCCGTCAGAGGCTGAAAGAAGACCAGGAGCAGGAGGCTGAGCCTGAGCATGACCTGGAACTGGACCAGGCACTGATTTAGCAGCAGTTCTTCTGGCCTCCAAAGCTAGTAAGGGAGCCAGCAGGGAGGCAGTCAGAGAAGGCCAAGGGCTGGGCAGGGTGGAGAAGAGGCAAGAGGGCAAGTTGATGTGAGAGGAGGAGAATGAGGAAAGGCTAAAGCAAAGAGAACCTTGGAAAGACTGGGGTTAGGAGTCAGGGAGTGTCAAGGTGAGGAGAGGGACCAGAGGGTCCTGGGAAGAGCTGAGAAAAGGCTTAGGAGATATATTAGGAGGCCAGAAGAGTAAGGGGAAAAAATTGGGGTGGCAGGGAGAGGGGTTGGTAGGGGGTGCACAGAGACTGAAATCTGCTAGGAAAGGACAGACATGTCTGGGTGCATGGTGGGGTTGCGGGGGATGGAGGCAGTTGGTGGTGTTTGAGGAATGCAGCTGGGCCTAGGAGAGAAGGCAAACAGGAAAATCCTGCACTAAAAATCTGAAGCTAAAAATAACAGGACACAGGGTGGGGGGAATAAAGGAGGGCAGGGTGAGACAGAATTCTAGAGACTGAGATGAGCGTGGCAGCTGGGCACTTCAGATGGGGGCAGAGGCTTTACTTTTGCACTCTTCCTCCAGGAGATCAAAGATGCTGCCCCCTAAACCTGATCACTTCCAGTGAGTGGCCACTGCACTCAGACCCAGAAGATAAAGGATGCTTCCTTTTACCACAGATCTAGAATTCATCACAGCCTAAGGCCCAGGCTCTGTACCAGTAACCAGGGCAGGGAGCAATCCTCAGCCAGGTGTGGTGGGAAGCGGGCCTGCGTGCCCCCTGGGAGTTCAGGTAGGGCTGGCTGGGGTGTTAGGACAGTTAAATTTTCCAATAAAGAAACGTTTTGATAACTTTAGTATCTGACCGAGTTTGTGTCTTGGGCTTCACTTGCAAGGTGGGCCTCGCGACCCCGACTGCTGGGATGAGGCTGTGTCTGTTACTCTCGAGGGGGTCAGGATGTGGGAATAGCGGTGAGTGCGTGCGGTGTGTGTGTGCGTGGGGCACAGGTGTTGGGTCGCTCCCGCCCCTCCCCCATCGCTTCCCCCAACCCTCCCCTCCAGCAGTCCCCACCCGCGCCCGTACGTGCGCCTCCACCGGCAGCTCCTGACTCATCGGGGGCCCCGGGTCACATGCGCCCGCGTGGCCCTATAGGCGCCTCCCCCCGCCCGCCGCTCGAGAGCCGCAGCAGACGCTACCGCCGCCGCTGCTGTCACCACCACTCCCGCTCTCTGCGCTGCCACTGCCGCTGCCGCTGCCGCCGCTGGCCCAGCTACAACCACCGCCTGAGTCTGCAGCTCTGAGGTGAAGCCCTGGCCAGGCCAGGCGCCCCTCCGGTCCCCCGCCCATCGCTTGGCCTTGCGCTTCGGGTGCTGATGTGCACACCTGCTCCGTCACCCGCCTCTCGGCACCCGCCTTCCTCGCCTGCCCAGACTGCTGTTCTCTCGCTTTTCTCTCGCTGTCTGCTAGCCAGAAAGAAAGGGATGGCACCTCCTCATCCGGGTGCCATCCCTCTAGGCACCTGTGTCTCCCTAACTGCGCCTCTCTCCATCCCTGCCTGCCTCTCTCCCCAAGCTTATCTTCACCTCTGGTTCTGTCAATTTGTTTCTTAAGTTCAAATGTCTGTGCTTTTGTATCATGTCACGTCGCTTCTGCTTCGCAATTGGGGAAATGACTTCTTTCCCCCTTCTTCAGCTTCCCCAACCTTCGTTCTCTCCCGCTGCTTCCCCACATCGCCCCTCTCCTTTCACTTTTCCTCCTGTCGGCTGCCTGGGGGATAAAGGGAAGGAGGGGGCATTTGGGCTCAGGGGGGAGGACGGGCTTAGCCTTGTCTGTTTCCACCAGGTCGCTCACCTTCCTCCCTCCCCCTGGAACCTCTAGGGACTGGAGGGCCTTCCCCAGGACCCTCTCCCCAGACCCTTCTTGTACATCTCTCGGAGAGAAGGAACACACGTTTGGGAAAGAGATTGGGACCTTGGAGTAGGGGCAGAGTCCTGGCAGGTTGAGGTGTTAAGTTGGGGAGGGATGGGAGCTCTGGAGGAGAGGCCTGGCTGCCCAAGCAACCCATTCCCTTCTTCCTGGGTTGAAGGAGAAAAACCGGTGAGGTAGCCATTCTGCTCTGAGGAGACCTAAGGGAACCCCACCAGCCAGCCCAGCTGCTGAGGGGCCAGGGAACCACTGTCAGTACCCCTCCTCTCCTCACTGCGGTGTTCTCCCTTTCCATTTTTTGATTGTACCCCGCTCCCCACTGCAGTGACCTCCCCTTCCTCACTGCATTGACCTTCTCTCTCCATGGGGGGAGGGGGAATCCCTTCTACGGCCCGGAGACTGCAGCCATCTCCTCCCCACCCCCCACCCACTGCAGTAACCTCTTTCCCATCCCGCCCAGCCTCTGGCCCCGCCCAGTGATCTCTGGCTCCTCCCCCTAAGCCTCTTATCTTTCTCCTTCCTTCCCTCCCCCTGAGGAGATCCCAGCCAGCATGTCTATAGAGAAGATCTGGGCCCGGGAGATCTTGGACTCCCGTGGGAATCCCACGGTGGAGGTGGATCTCTATACTGCCAAAGGTAGGTGGGGCATGAGCCTTCCCACAGCCCCGTGTTCTCCACGGGCTTGGCCTGAGTGAGAGGCCGTCCTTGAGACACAGTGGGGATGGGGTGCTGGGCCTGTGGGGCCCAGCTCACAGGTCAGATTGTGGGGGTTGGATACTCCTTGTTTAGGGGAGCCAGGCCAGGCGGGTCTGTGCTGGAGGTTAGTGTGTGAGTCATGCCCTACCTCAGTGTGTCTGCCTATGCACCTGCTTGTGTGCATAGATGTGCTGCTGGACATAACTTCATTTCTGTGGGCTCCCACTGTGTACGTGGGGCTTCAGTTGGGCGGATGAAGAGGCCACTGCTTGGGTGTCTGGCTCAGTGTGTGTGTGTGTGTGTGTACAGTGTAGGGAGAAGGATAAATTTGGCAGGCAAGCGTCCAGGGCTGGAAGGCTGAAGGAACCCCCGGCCCCTGTGGTGTGCTTATTCCCTTCTTATTCCTTGTTCCTCCCTTAGGTCTTTTCCGAGCTGCAGTGCCCAGTGGAGCCTCCACAGGCATCTATGAGGCCCTGGAGCTGAGGGATGGGGATAAACAGCGTTACTTAGGCAAAGGTGAGGCCATTTCTCTTTTCTAGGCTCTTCTACCCCTCAGCCTTATACCCCTACCTCATATCAGTTCCCAGCCCTCTTCTAGCATGCCTTTCCCTCTCCTTTTCCCTTATGGGCCCTCCTGGCCTAACTCAGTCCAGCCTCTTCCTCTCTCCAGGTGTCTTGAAGGCAGTGGACCATATCAACACTACCATCGCACCGGCCCTCATCAGCTCAGTGAGGCCCACTCTTTGCTGGGGATGGCAGGGCCAGAATCCTGGAGCAGGGGAGGAGGGGAAGGAGAACCCACCTTTTAAGAATCATGGTTATAGGCCAGTACCTATGGCTCAAAGGAGTAGGGCGCTGGCCCCATATGCTGGAGGTGCCGGGTGCAAACCCATCCCCGGCCAAAAACTGCAAAAAAAAAAAAAAAAAAAAAGGGATCATGGTTACAAGGGGAGGGGTAGGGAAAAGATTCCTTATTGCCCCTTCCTCCCACAGGGGTTGAGATCCCTTAATTTAGGCAGGCCACTGTCACAGGGCCTGGTTGGACCCTGGCCAGATGTAAGCCTGTGTGAATGGGGGGCCCTTGTGCCATAGGGCCCTGCATGATGGAGGCTCTGCCCATAGGGTCTCTCTGTGATGGAGCAAGAGAAACTGGACAACCTGATGCTGGAGCTGGATGGGACTGAGAACAAATGTAAGCAGGGGCTGGAGAAAGTGGGGAGCACGAGGGTGTGGGGTGTGGAGCAGTGCCAGGGGGCTTCCTCAAAAATGACTATCAGAGGACTTCTATCCTCCTCCCAAAGCAGAGCAAATGACGACTGGCAACTGCAGTGGGAGGAAGGGACATCAGACAGGAGGAAGCAGGATAAAGAGGAGGGAGCTAGTATGAGATAGTCTGGGTCACAGGGGATGTTTAGGAAGAGGTGTGGCTCTCCTCCCCACCTCATTCTCTTTTTAGGAGAAAATGGATGATAATGGTTGCTGGGATAGGGAAGGGGGAGGGGTCTCCTTTACTAACTCCTTTTGGGGAGTATAGGTGGAGGCAGGGGTAGAAGAGAGAAGGGGTCATTTTGTGCTCAGTGCCTTCCTCTGTAATCTCCCAGCCAAGTTTGGGGCCAATGCTATCCTGGGTGTGTCTCTGGCCGTGTGTAAGGCTGGGGCAGCTGAGCGGGAATTGCCCCTCTATCGCCACATTGCTCAGCTGGCTGGGAACTCAGACCTCATCCTGCCCGTGCCGGTGAGCACTGCCCGTACCATGCCTGTGCCCCTCCCAGGGGTGGGTGGGGGTCGGCACAACCTTGTGAAGAATGATGGGGGGCAGTAAATTGGGGCAGGTAAAGAGGAA
Organism: Perodicticus potto; assembly: GCA_963574655.1. Lineage (NCBI taxonomy): Eukaryota > Metazoa > Chordata > Mammalia > Primates > Lorisidae > Perodicticus > Perodicticus potto. The sequence goes on along the minus strand of CAUYRH010115293.1, from coordinate 796 downwards.
GGATGGAAATGTGGGACTCTGAGTCTGGGAAGCTGGGGGAAGTTTGGCATCTTGGGTTCACACTCTCAGGGGTGGGGAGGAAAGAGCTCTTTGACCCTTCTGTCATTCTGTGGCTCCCCAGGCTTTCAATGTGATCAATGGTGGCTCCCATGCTGGGAACAAGCTGGCCATGCAAGAGTTCATGATCCTTCCAGTGGGTGCTGAGAGTTTCCGGGATGCCATGCGACTTGGTGCAGAGGTCTACCACACACTCAAGGGGGTCATCAAGGACAAGTATGGCAAAGATGCCACCAATGTGGGTGATGAAGGTGGCTTTGCCCCCAATATCCTGGAAAATAGTGAAGGTGAGGCCAAGAGCCCCACTCCCAGCTCTAAGGCTTACTCTATCTTGGGGTGTTAAGAAGGGCCACACAGTTGACCAAATCCTGAGTTTGGGTAAAAGGGCCTTATAAACTCAAAGAGGTACCAGCCCTTGGAGTAGGTTCCAGAGAGCCTGCCAAATTCACATTCAAACGTAGGACAGTCTTTTACTTGCCCAGCCATATTTCTTAGCATCTATAAGTTGTCATGGAGTCCCTGGGAATACTGGGAGTTGGTTTAGGTGACCTGTGGGATCCATCCCATTCTTCAACTCAGTTTGATGAGATTTTGTGGTTTTTTTTTTTGAGACAGAGCCTCAAGCTGTCACCCTGGATAGAGTGCTGTGGCATCACAGCTCACAGCAACCTCCAATTCCTGGGCTCAAGTGAGTCTCTTGCCTCTGCCTCCCAAGTAACTGGGACTACAGGCGCCCACC
>CAUYRH010115292.1:0-76654 GCA_963574655.1 Perodicticus potto | reverse complement strand
AGGAGGGGGGGAGGTTGAGGTGGAGGGATGGTAATTGGTGGGACCACACCTATGGTGCATATTAGAAGGGTACAGGCAAAGCTTACTAAATGCAGAATACAAATGTCTTCATACAATAACTAAGAAAATGCCATGAAGGGTATGTTAAACAGTTTGATGAAAACATTTCAGATTATACATGAAACCAGCACATTGTACTCCTTGATTGCACTAATGCACACAGCTATGATTTAATAAAAAATAAATAAATAAACGACTGAAACCTAATTATGCAACTATAGAACTAGTTTTCTTCTCCTAAAAGTTACTGTCACATTACTATAGATCTTTTTAAAGTAATCCCTTATTACCTAGGACATCATATTTAACTAGCAAGAAAAAAACCTACAAAACAACTAAAAGGCAAAAGAAATAAAGAGCACAGTTTAAAGTGAAAAATCTAAGCATCAAAACTACAATCAGAGATGGCAGTAATGCTAAAATTATCAAACTTGAAATTTATGACAATTCTGATTAACATGGGAATGGCTGTAATGGATGAAGTAGACAGCATGGAAGAACACAGGGTCGAGGTATGTAGCAAGATGGAAATTCTGAGAAAAAAATGAAAAAATGAAAAGAAGTGATGCTAGAGACAGACACTATATAATAGAAATAAAGGTGATTTAGGTGGGCTTATTAAAATGGCCACAGAAAGAATCTCTGAACTTGATGGTATCACAATAGAAAACTCCAAAAATGAAAGTCAAAGAGAAAATAAAAATAAAAGACAGAAATAGAGCATTTAAAACAAAATACCTGAGGATTTCCCCATATTGGTATCAGACAACAAACCACAGATCCAAGAAGGTCAGAGAATGAAAAGCAGTGCATACAGGAAAAAATGACACCTAGGCATATCATTTTAAAAACTACAGAAATCAAAAATAAAGAAAAAGTAAGACAGAACACAAACAAACAAACAAATAAACAAGAAAACACCTTACTTCTTATGGAGGTGCAAAGACCTGGTTTCTCCTTCCCTCCAGCAGAGGGGTAAAATGAAAAGTGTAAATATTGAGGGAAAAAACACACGAAATTAGAATTTTATAACCTATGAAATTATTTTTAAAAAGTAAAGCAGAAATAAAGCCTTTGTCAGACAAATAAAAATTGAAGGAGTATGTTTCCAGTAAATCTTTCTTGCAAGAAATGTTAAGAGTTGTATTCAGAGAAGAAAAATGATGTAAGTTAGAAACATAGCTACGTGAAGTCATGAACAGCATCAAAAAAGAGAAAGTGAAGGTACAATAAAATGCATATTTTCTTAATTCCTAATTTGCCAATAACATGGAGAATAACTTTAATCAAGAGCAAAATTACTGAATATGTCATGACAAAATTAGTTACCAAATAATAATGTACAAAATATAATGGAACATAATCAATTTTGTAAGCTTACATGAATGTATATGCTTATGAATGCTTATATATAATTGAGACAAATGGCAACAATAATACAAAAGATGGGCAGGTTTTGTTATAAAATATTCCCACTACCTATGAAGTGATAGAGAGTTAATTGAAATATAACTTGGATTAACTATAAATGTCTACTGCAAACTCTATGGTAACCACTACAAAAGTTTAAAAAGAAGTAAAACTTATGCTAAGACAGGAGAGAAAATGAAATCATGTAAATTGTTCAGTTAACCATAAAAGGTAGAAAAATAATAGAAGACAAAGATGGGGACAAAGAATAGGGACAATAAATGTAAAACTATAACAAATATAATAGATATAAATCCTGTTATATCAATAGTAGTTAGAATGCCAATACTCTACATCCACGAATTAAAAGATAAAGGTTTTCAGATAAGATAAAAAAGTGAGACCTAACTTTATGTGACTGTTAAGCAACTTACTTTAAATACAAAGACACTTATAGGTAAAAAATAAATGGGTACAGAAGGACATGCCATACTAACACCAACCAAAGGAAAGTGGGAGTAGCTATAATAATTTTAGACAGAGCAGATTTCAGACTAAGGAAAATAATCAAGAATAAAAAGGAATCTTACATAATGAGAAAGGGGTCAATTCTTCAATATGGCATAACAGTCCTTAACATGTATGCACCTGAAACAATACATCAAAATAAATGAGCCAAAAACTGAGGGACCTGCAAAGAGAAATAAGTAAATCTACTATTGTAGTTGAAGACTTCAATAACCTCTCTATCAGAAATGCACAAATCTGATGGCAAGAAATCAGTAAATCATAATCACATTCAACCACACCATCAATCAGCTGGATTAATAGACGTCTATAGGCTACTTAATTCAACTACAGTGAAATCGACAATCTTCTTCAGCCTGTATCACATAAAAGATTGACAAACACATACACGCCCTGGGCCACAAAACACATCTTAACCAATTTAAAAGGGTAAAAGTCATATTCTGTCTGTTTGCCGACCACAATGAAATTAAACTAGAAAGTAAAAACAAACAGAAACAGAGCTGGAAAAATCCCAAAATACAAGGACAATAAACAACATACTTTTAAATAACAAATGGGTGGGTCAAAGAAGAAATCTCAAGAGAAATTAAATGTTTTGAATTAAATAAAAAGGAAAATAATATTTTTACAAAATTGTTGGAAAAATAAGTAAATGAGACTTAATTAAACTAAAAATCTTCTGTACAGCAATAGAAATAATCAGCAGAGTAAATAGATTACCTAAAAAATGGGAAAAAACATTTATAAGCTATACATCTGACAAAGAACTAATGTCCATGATCTATTAAGAACTTAAAAATATCACCAAGAAAATACAAACAACCCAATCAAAACGTGGGCAAAAAACATGAACAAACATTTTTCAAAATAAGAGAAACAAATGGACAACAAACCGGAAAAAATATTCAACCTCACTATTCATCAGGGAAATCCTAATTGAAACCACAGAAAGATACCACTTACTCCTGTCAGATGGCCATTACTAAAAATTAAAACAAAAACAAAAGACAAAAACCATAATAGAGGATGACACAGATGTAGTGCAAAGGAAACATTATACACTGTTTGTGGGAAGGTAAATTAGTGTAACATCTATGGAAAACAGTGTGAAGATACTTCAAAAAACTAAAAGTAGACCTGCCATTTGACCCAGCAATCCCACTACTGTGTATTACCAAAAAAAGTCATTTTATGAAAAAGACTCCTACATTTGTATTTTTACTGCAGCACAATTCATAATTGCAAAGATATGGAACCAAACTAAATGTCTATCAATTCATGAGTAGAAACACACATACTATGGAGTACTACTCAGTCATGAAGAAGAATGAAATAGTGTCTTTTGTGGCAATTTGGATGGAATTGGAGGTCACTAACCCAGGAACAAAACACTAAAAACCTCAGTTGTTCACACATATGTATGAGGGCAAAACAATGGCTATGCATGGTCATATACAGTGACATAATGGGAATTGGAGATTCAGAAGGGGAGGGTGAATGAAAGAGGAGTGTGGGATGAAAAATTACCTATTGCATATAATGCACATATTCAGGTGACAGATACACTAACAGCCTAGCTTTCTTCATTATTTGATTCATCTATATAACAAAAAATAATTTGTACCCTCTCAATCTATTAAAATAAAGTCTTAAAAAGTAAAAATATTTTTAAAAACAGTTGCATTCATCAAAAGAAGCACTTAGAGGGAAAAATATAACACTGAATGCATACATTAGTAAGGAAAAATATACAAAATCAGTCACCTAGGCTTCTAGTATATAAAACAAGACACTGAAAAAAAAAATAATTCCTAAGTAAGCAGAAGGTAAACAATAAAAATTAGAACAGGAATCAATGGAACTGAAAATAGGAAATCAATAGAGAAAATTAATGAAGTTAAAGCCAATTCCTTGAAAAGACAATTGAAAAGTCTTTAGCTAAGCCAGGTAAGAAATAAGAGTGAGGACACAAATTATTAATATCAGAAATGAAACAGGTGACATCTTCACAGATCCCATGAGCAACACAAAGTTAACCAAGGAATACTATCAAAAACTCTATCTAAAGTTAAGACAAAAGAAAAGATCTTGCAAGCTGCCAGGAGTAAGCGCCAACTGACCTACAGGGACAAACCTATCAGGGTGACTGCGGACTTCTCTAATGAAACTTTTCAAGCTAGAAGACAATGGTCATCTATCTTTAACCTACTTCAACAGAGCAATTTACAGCCCAGAATTCTATACCTCACCAAGCTAAGCTTTAAAATTGATGGAGAAATCAAATCTTTTATTGGTATGGAAAAATTGAGGAAATTTGCTGCAAGACCAGTTTTACAGGAAATATTTTAACCTGTCCTACACACTGACCATCACAATGGACCTTCAGAAAGTAAACACCCAGAAATTGTAGAACAGAACCTAGTTTCCACATGATACAAAAGATAAAACTAACAAATGGACTTTCACAAAATAAGATGAATAGAACGCTACCACACTTATCAATATCTCAATAAATGTAAATGGCTTGAATTCTCCACAGAAGAGGCATAGATTGACTGATTGGATTAAAAAACACAAGCCATCTATTTGTTGTCTACAGGAAACACACCTCAAGTCAAAAGACAAATTAAAACTCAGAGTTAAGGGTTGGAAGTCAAGTTTCAGGCAAATGGAACTCAGAAGAAAAGAGAGGTTGCAATTTTATTCTAGGATACATGTGGATTTAAAGCAACTAAAGTCAAAAAAGATAATGATGGTCACTTCATATTGGTTAAGGGAAAAATACAACAAGAAGACATTTCAATTATAAATATTTATGCACCCAATTTAAATGCTCCCAGGTTCTTGAAATAGACCTTGCTTAGTCTGAGCAATAAGATATGCTATAATACAATAATAACAAAGGACTTCAACTCCTCTCTCAGAGCTGGATGGATCCTCTAAACAAAAATTAAATAAAGATATTAGAGATTAAAATGAGATTTTAGAACAACTGTGCTTGATAGATGTATATAGAACAATCCATCCCAAAGATATAGAATATATATTGTTCTCGTCCCATGGAACATTCTCCAAAACTGATCATATCCTAGGATACAAAACAGACCTCAGCAGGATCAAAAGAATTTAAATTCTACCTTGCATCTTTTCAGAATACAAGGCCCTAAAAGTGGAACTCAACTCCAACAAAAATGCTCAATCTCACACAAAGGCATGGAAGTTAAACAACCTTATGCTGAATGACACTTGGGTGCAGGAAGAAATAAAAAAGGAAGTCATTAACTTCCTTGAGTATAACAACAATGAAGACACAAACTACCAAAACCTATGGGATACAGCAAAAGCAGTCCTGAGAGGAAAATTTACTGCTTTAGAAACCTACGTTCAAAAAAGAGAAAGAGAGCATATCAACAAACTCGCAAGCCATCTGATAGAATTGGAAAAAGAAAAATCTAAGCCTTAACCCAGCAGAAGAAAAGAAATCTCCAAAATTAAATCAGAGATCAATTAAATTGAAAACAAAAGAATCATTGAGAAAATTAATGAAACAAGGAGTTGTTTTTTTTTGAAGAAATAAATAAAATAGATAAGCCTTTGGCCAGACTAACTAGAAATAAATAGGTAAAATCTCTAGTAACCTCAAACAGAAATCAATGTCCACAAGTCAGTAGCCTTTGTATATGCCAACAACATCCAAGATGAGAGGGGATTAAGGACACAACTCCCTTCACCATAGCCCCAAACAAAATGAAATACTTAGGAATATACCTAACAAAAGAGGTGAAAGACCTCTCTAAGGAAAATTGTGAAACCCTGAGAAAGGAAATAGCAGAGGACTTTAACATATGGAAGAACATACCATGCTCATCACTGGGAAGAATCAACATTGTTAAAATGTCTATACTTCCCAGAGCAATTTACTAATTCAACACCATCCCTATTAAAATACCAACATCCTACTCTCAAGACTTGGAAAAAATGATTCTGTGCTTTGTATAGAAACAGAAAAAACCCTGTATAGCTAAACAGTTCTTAGTAATAAAAACAAAGTCGGGGGTATCACCATACCAAACTTTAGGCTGTATTACAAGGTCATAGTGGTCAAGACAGCATGGTACTGGCACAAAAAAAGAGCCATAGATACTTGGAATCGAATAGAAAACCTGGAAATGAAACCAACAACTTACAGCTATCTAATCTTCGATAAACCAAACAAGAGTGCTCACTGGGGGAAAGACTCCCTATTCAATAAATGGTGCTGGGAGAATTGGATATCCACATGTAAAAGACTGAAACTGAACCCACCCCTTTCTCCACTCACAAAAATTGATGCAAGATGGATAAAGGACTTAAATTTAAGGCATGAAATGATAAGAATCCTCAAAGAAAGAATTGGAAAAACACTGGAAGATATTGGCCTGGGGAAAGACTTTATGAAGAAGACTGCCATGGCAATAGCAACAACAGCAATAATAAACAAATGGGACTTAATTAAACTGAAAAACTTCTGTACAGCCAAGGATACAACAACCAAAGCAAATAGACAACCTACCCAATGGGAAAGGATATTTGCATATTTTGAATCAGACAAAAGTTTAATAACTAGGATCTATACAGAACTTCAATTAATCTACAAGAAAAAAACAGTAATTCCATACATCAATGGGGAAGAGAGAGATGAATAGACTCTTCTCTAAAGACGAGAGACAAATGGCCAGTAAACACATGAAAAAATGCTCATCATCCCTAATTATTAGAGAAATGCAAATCAAAACCACCCTGAGATATCATATAACTCCAGCAAGAATGGCCTATATCACAAAATCTCAAGATTGCAGATGCTGGTGCAGATGTGGAGAGAAAGGAACACTTCTACACTGCTGGTGGGACTGCAAACTAATACAACATTTTTGGAAGGAAGTATGGAAAAACCTCAAAGAACTCAACCTAGACGTCCCGTCTGATCCCGCAATCCCATTACTAGTCATCTATCCAGATGGAAAAAAAACAAAACAAAGCAAACTTTTATTATAAAGACACTTGTATTGGGCTATATATAATTAATATAATTGCAGCCCAATTTATAATTGCTGAAACATGGAAACAGCCTAAATGTCCTTCAACCCAGGAAGCTATGGTATATAGCTATGGTATATGTATACCATGGTATATTACTCAGCCATCAAAAAAATGGAGATTTTGCAGCATTTGTACTGACTTAGATGGAGGTGGAATACATTATTCTTAGTGAAACATCAAAGGAATGGAGAATCATGAATCTTATGTATTCAATTTTGATATGAGGACAATTAATGACAATTAATGACACAGTGTGGCATGGGGGAAGAAGAAAGCAGACAGAGAGAGAAGGAAGGAGGGAGTGAGGGAAAGAAAACAAAAAAAGAAAACAAAATAGTGACTAGTGATTCATTTCAGATCATATATTAGTTCTAGAACTCATAGAATTAGAACTAATAGAACTAATATGTGATAATAACAAAATTTCATGATACGAGTTTCATATAGAAAATTAATCATTTTCTTGTACACTAGCAATAAATTTGTGGAATTTGAAATTAAAGCCATAGTATCATATACATTAACTCTCCCCCAAATGAAATCTTTAGGTATAGCTCTAACAAAATACATGTAAGATCTATATGAGAAAAACAAAATTCAGATGAAAACACTTAAAGAACTAAATAAATCAAGAAATATTCTATGCTCATCATTATTAAGACAATATCAAGATGTCAATTCTTTTCAACTTGGTGTATAGATTCAGTGAAACTGAAATCAAAATCCCCAAAAGACAAAACAGAGAGCCTAGAAATCACTTCACAAACATAAAGTCAACTGATCTTCCAGAAAGTAACAAAATAAAAACAGTATGGAAAAATAATTTTCAACAAATTGTGCTGAAAAAACTGGGCATTCATGTACAAAAATAAAATAGTACATGTAGACAGTACCTATTACAAAACAATTTCTGATTTAATCACAGACCTACATTTAAAACATGAAACTTTAAAGTCTTATGGGACAATACCAAAAATCTAAATAATCTGGGTTTGATGAGGAATTTTTTTATATATCACTAAAAACATGACCTAGTCAAGAAAGAACTTATAATCTGGACTTTATTAAAATTAAAAATTTCTGTTCTGTGAAAGGCATTAACAAAAGGATAAAATGATAAGCTACAGATTGTGAAAAAAATATTTGCAAAAAATATATCTTATAAAGGACTGTTATTCAAAACATGTAACAAGGAACTCTTCATACTCAGCCTTAAGAAAACAAACAAGTTAATTTAAAAATGGGCCAGAGATATTAAGAGACACTTCATCAAATAAAAAAAAGAAAGAAAGAAAGAAAGAAAGAAAGAAAGAAAGAAAGAAAGAAAGAAAGAAAGAAAAGAAAAGAAAAAAATAGAAATATCCATACACCCAGATGGAAAATAAGGCATTTGAGATACTCTATAAGATATTAAATAAATGCAAATTAAAATAATAATGAGATACCACTATGTACTATTAGAATGGCCATTATCCAGATCACTGACAAGACTGAATCCTGGCAAGGTGATGGAGAAACAGGAAGTTTAATTCATAGCTGATGGAAATGCAAAATGGAACAACTTTGGAAGACAATTTGTGTTTAATAAAAATAGGGTACTTTCATCATGTGATCTAGTTATCAGGTCCCATGGTGTTTACCTGAAGAAAGTGAATACTTGTGTCCACATAAAAACCTGCACATGAATGTTTATAGAAGCTTTATTCAAAACTGCAAAAAGTTGGAAGCAACCATGATGTAAACAGCTGAGTAAACAGTGGTATATCCAGACAGTGAAATAGTATGTACTGCTAAAAATAAATTAGCTCTCAAGCTATAAAAAGACATGGAGAAAACTTAAAGGCGTATGTATGATTAAGTGAAAACAAAGTTTATCTAAAAGTCTACCTGCATACTACATGGTTGCAACTATGTGACATTTTGGAAAAGGTAAAACAATGTAGCATCGAGAAGACCAGTGGTTGCTAGCAGTTAGTGGGGTGAGAAGAGTGGGTGGAGAACAGAAAACTTGGAGAGCAGTGAAACTACTCTTCAAATCTACAAAAATGGTGGGTCTAAGTCCTTATGAATTCGTCCACACACTAAGAATGGATTCTGGGTAATAACGACACGTCAGTGTAGGCTCATCAAGCTTTGTAAATGATCCACTGTGGTGAGGGATGCAGATAATGTGGATGGCTATGCAAATGAGTGGACTGAGGGCATATGGGAAATCTCTGTACCTTCTGCTCAATTTTGCTGCTTCAAAAATAATGTGTATAAAAAAATGAGTATGACGTCAGTACATAGAAATAGGGCCAAAATGTAAATCTATGTTGAGACAGATTTTTCACTCTATATAAGGAAAAGATGCAAATCTAATTGGCTACTCTGGTTTTGGTTATCCTTATTTTTTAAAGGTACTCTGTAAGATTATTTGTTGGGGATATCATAGATACCAGATGATAAAATCGGCTAAAGGACATTTAAACTCACTCTATCTGAGCTCTGACTTAAAGTTCCTAGAGTCATTATTTATCTAGGATTCCATTGAATTCATCTTTACTTTGATCTCATTTTTTCAGCATTATTTTTGAGTATTTTATATTTTTCAACATTCTCTCTGGCATAATAGATATTCCAAGAAACTTTCAAAACCTCAAATGCATCCCCGGTCCTTAGTTGTACGTGGGTCTGCTTTAATAGATAAAGTTGATAAAAGGAAACATAATTTTTTCTCACCTAAGTAACGTTTTCCTTTGCAGCCCATGCCGTAAGTATCTTATCATAGAATATCTCAGGAAACAATAGATCAAGACAGAACAAAAAGACCTTCTTTGGGAATTGAAGTGAAAGCAAACTAAAGAGACCTTCATGAATATGAAAGGGTGATAAAAGGAAAAGACCCACAAAAAATTTTCATCAAAGACAAAAGAGTACCATTGAAGAAAATACTCTCAAAGAGTCAGAAGGAATTAACACTGGAAGAGGAAGAAACCATCCAACGGGACTGGGGGGGACTATGCCACAAAAGGTAAATGCAACTTCCATCAAGTGACTGGAGTGTGTCCAAAACCAACTGGAAATAGGAGAGTGATGAGAGGTAGCGTGCTACGTTAGGATTTACATGAAAAATAAGCCAGTTACCATAAAGGGAAAAATTTTAATAAGGAAAAGTGGCCCTACAAAGGATAGGGCAGTGTCAGCAGGAACTAACAACAGGAGCGCCAAAGACACGTGATGCAGCTAATGTGTCCCCTACAAAGGGAGGCTGCAACGCATAAGAAGGGAAGGGCAGTCCATAGGCAAAGAGGAGGGAAACAATGTTGGGTACAAAAAGATTACTGTGAAAACAGTGATAATAAAAAAGAAGGGAAGAAGATTGAGCTTGAAAAAACTGCTGAATAGAAAGTGTTCATCAAGAATACAAATACAAATATCCGAGTGGGTAACTATCTCTGTCTCCTTCTCTCATCTGTGCACAATCGCATGTTCATGCTCACGAACACATTCAAAAACCTCACTAGAACAATCTACCATCCCATTTTAACTGCATCCTGAATTCGGAATTATCACTGATTACCTAGGTAAGGCAGACAAATATAACCATCTTCTCATTACGATCAAATCAAGTTCCATTGTGAGGCCTTATGGCTGGGGGATGATACCAACTCCCCAGTCAAGTTTCATACTATAGTGAACATAATCTACCCCCATCAATTACTAAGTAAAGTCTAAATCTACTACTCCTGTTATCATAGGCTTCTACAAAAGTGTCAAAATGCAGAGTATTTAGAAAAATGTCTAATAAACCTCTCCTTTTTCAATCTTTACAATATAGATTAAATATTGTTTTACAATACAGATTGAATCTATGGCAGTGTTGCAGATAAAGTACAGAATCTAAAAACTGAACACTTACCTTTTAATACTTCACCCCTATTGGATAGTGTGTATGCAAACTTCAAAAAACAGAATTGTGTAGTGCCTTATTGATGTCCTTAACAGTATTGATGAGAGTGTGTGGAAATTGGCATTTGCATGCACTATCAGCCAAAAAATAATTGGCACAAATATTCTGGAGAAAAAAGTCTTTAGAAAGTTGAATCAAAACCTTTATATGTGTTTACATTGGGGGGCACCTGTGGCTCAAAGGAGTAAGGGGCCAGCCCCATATATGGAGGGTGGTGGGCTCAAACCTGGTCCCGGCCAAACTGCAACAACCAAAAAAAAATAAATAACTAAATAAAAAAGACAAAGAAAAAGAAATGCTTAAATTGTCTAACTCAACAATCACCCTTTCAGGGATTTATGAATAAAATTATCAATTACATTTATGGAAATGTATATGAAGAAAACAGAACAGGGAGGTATATATTAACAATGTAATGAAAAACAATTCAAATGTCAATCAAAGGAGGATGAGTTTAAATCATGATATATTTGCAAATAGTACATAGCCTTTCAAAATGATGGAATTAATGCAAAGTAATTATCACAGAGTTGTAGCTATGATAAAATTGGGCAAAAATGCATGCTATGAAACAACTAATAAAATAATCTTATTTTGTGAGAAAAAATATATTTTTATGTATGTACAAAATTAAAGTCTGGAAGACAGTGCACTCGTGCTTACAGTAAACTTTTAAATATTCTCTGGACTTCTAAAATATATTGTGCCTTACTTTTGTAATCAGAAAAAAAATTTTTCATGTTCATTTTATAAAATATGAAAATTCCATCAGAGATCCATTTGTTTTGACAAGAGGAAATAAGTAATTTGGAGATACCATATATTTTTGATCAATTCTGAAACAGAAATCTAGGATTAATATCTTTTTGCCTTTGTAATAAGGGGGAGGAGTTGGACTTACAGTAATAGAACACATTTTAAAAGCAAAAATGAGACCATACCCTTAGTGGCTTATATAAAGCCACGTTTTTCAGAACATAGCAATGATGAATTGGGTACACATGGAGTCTATTTTAACTTTGTTTCAATAAATGCTTAGAAATAAAGCTGGGAGAACTCTGTCAGAATCGATTAGTGGTTTCACTAACCCAAATGTTGAAAACTGAGTCCAGATGTTAGAAGAGATCGAATATATTATCAGATTCTCTTACCCAAACTGTTGAGAGATTTACTTTTAAACTCCAGTGCCTATCATCCTACATTAGCCCACGTTCTAACTTTCTAACTGCTATCATCATTATTAACTTTTCAAATGATAATATAATTAACCTTTAAAGTCACATTGTTGCAATGAAATATCGGTTTACAGCCATTTACAAGGGTTTGGGTATACACCAGGCATGCCAAAAAATGTATACATTTTAAGAGATGTTATCTACATATTACTTTTCAAAGTTGAATTGAATTATGGTAGCAATGTATAGCCTGACTTTTGCTCAAAAGATGGAGTTAATCAAATGAATGCCAGCTGTCACTATGTGTCAGGCAGGACAGTCAAAGAAAATGGCAGAAGCATGATTGTCATGCGAGAAGCCCCAGACCATTTTGAAGTGGTATTTGAAATTCGAGAACATTGCGGAAGGAAGTGTAATGACAATGGAAGAGTGCATGAGTGCATCAGAACCTCCAACAAGCCTACGATTTGCATGTATTTGAGGAGGTAATGTGTGACACATGGTGCTGTCTCTGATGTGCACAAGGAAAGATCTGGGAGGCCTTGCACACCAACAAATCTTGCTTCTTCTGTGCTGGTGTTGGAACAGTCAACATGTTCCTCACAGTTGTCTCCCAATGTGCATGTGACACAGCCCTTAGCAGAACAAGCATATGATGCATTCTTAAAATGGCAAAATGGAACGTTTCATCCCAAGATTATTACGTGTGCCACGCCAGGACGGGAGAGCTTATCTCAAAGAAAATTTGCCACACCACAAAGAGGGGTGGTTGAGTTTCCCCGGCATTCTCCTGACCTAACACGCCCTGTCTTCTACCTGTGGGAAACCTCACAGGATGTAGCGTATGGTAGATAACCAGGTACACTGGTGGTACTTTGGGAAGAAATTGAAATAGCATGGGCAGCAATGCAAGTGTGTTTTGATCAACTTGCTCAGGCAGTAGTTCGCCATCATCGGAAGTGTCCAGACGCTAATGGTAACCATTCTGAGCACCTCTTACAATTGCAGAAGTCAAATGTGACTTGTATTCATCTTGCATGACCAGTAGATATTGAGTATTTCACTTTTAATAGTTTTTTTCTTTCTTAAAAAGCGTATACATTTTTTGGCACCACATCCTCTGTGTAAGTGTGTGTATACACGTATATGTACATATAGATGTAACTTTTATTTAGTAAACCTATAATTTGCAAATGATCTCTGAAATCAGGACTGCTGTATTCTCTCCTACTAACCTTAGTGTTGACAGTCCTCACTGAATTGAGGTCACAGGCAAAAGAGAGGCAAGTTCTTGAACACTTGAGAAAGCTTTACGTTGAATTGGACTAAAATGTACCCCAGTTAAACTGTGAAATGATTTCCTCCTTTTAAGTTTTTATTTCAGTTTTCAAAAAATGTGGCCTATTACCTCCTCTTATATCAAAAGCACTTGCAATTATTTTTAAATGCATGGCTGTAAAGTAGCACATGATAGAAAGATGTATGACTCTCCTGCTTTTTAATAAAGATTTACTTTTCTTATATATTTAAGTGGAAGAAATATTGTGATAGTTTATTTAAATAGATTTTAAAGAATATTAAATGTCTACAACTGAAAATAATTTATATTATCCTTGGGAAATGGGACTTATAGGAAAAGTGGAAATAGTAAACTTTAAATAAGAAGGGTAAGTTGAAAAGGTCAGAAGTAGGGCAAAGAAAGGGGTAGATTATTAAGACAAAAGGGTGGATATTAAGGACGCATATCAGGGGAACGAGAGTTAATAAGAGCACGAGAGCTCCCAGTACGACATAAGCTGAATTACAGGAGCCTGCCTGGATTCCATTGATAAGTGCTGAGGACCTATCGCCAAATAATCTTTGAATTAATATTTTTACCCTTTGCTCCTTTTTCAAGTAAACTGGACCAACCTGTATAAATAAATATTTTCTTATCTTTGATCATTAGCAATTCACATTTTCATTACTTACTGTGTAAGACCTTGCTGGTTTTGGATTTCATCTGATTTCGAACAGGGTGAAGGGCAGAAATAATACTCTTGATGTCAAGATGTCAAGCTCCACCTAGCTCCACCTGTTAGGTCTGAACATCCCTTTGTGGGTAGTGGACACAGTGAGAAGCTCAGCTTTCATAGGCAAAATATGAGAAAGGCCTCAAGGTCTAAAGTGAGGATTAGGACATACTTTCCTCTGTGTCTGGGTGTGTAGGGTGTGTATGAGTACGTTGGTGTGGGTTTTTTGTCATTTGAGTTTCCGTGGTGAGGACAGAAAGTTCATAGGTTTGTCACAGGGAAAGAATTATATTTGAAATGAAAGACAGATTTTTGTTTTTTTCCTTTGTGACTTTCATTATTCTTGCTTAAAGTATTTACTTTTACCTGAATTGGAATTGTTCCCAATATTCCTCCCATGTAGCTGGCATTGATTGATATAAACAACTCTCATACAATTCTGTCTCTGGCATTTCTACATCACCTAGAACCCCAGATCCTATTGATCATCAAAAACAGAGTCTGTGGTATTGCTAAAATCCCATGCAACCTGCATAACTACCCTAAGGGGAGGTGTTGCTAGCTCTTTTTATCTTTAGGAAAATAGGGATTAAAAAGATCCTTTGGTTACCTGAAGTAATACCCATCTGGTAAGTGGCATAACCAGGATGAGAGATAACAAAAATGGTGAGAGTTGGCTCGGCGCCTGTGGCTGAATTGGCTAAGGCGCCAGCCACGTACACCTGAGCTGGCGGGTTTGAATCCAGCCCGGGCCCACCAAACAACAAAGACGGCTGCAACTAAAAAATGGCTAGGCATTGTGGTGGGTGCCTGTAGTCCCAGCTACTTGGGAGGTGGAGGCAAGAGACTCACTTGAGCCCAGGAATTGGAGGTTGCTGTGAGCTGTGATGCCACAGCACTCTACCTAGGGCGACAGCTTGAGGCTCTGTCTCAAAAAAAACAAAATGGTGACAGCTTGTGAATGTTCTCATCAGCAATTAACCAAATCAGAATGAAATGCTATGTGTACTACTCTAGTCAATAGGGTTACACAAACCTGGCATCTAAATTTCGTATTAAAGTTAAATCAGAATCATCAGGAATTAAGAATGTGGGCTCATCAGAGATCATCAGTTCAGGCTACTTTTTCTTTCACAATTGATGAAACTTCAGTCCAGAAATCTTACGTCATTTTTTAAGAAGTGACTCTGATCACTAGAACACAGCGAAGTGAAGCGTGTAAGTCACGTTCTCCAGACTGTTATGCTGCTGTCCGTCTCATGAGGCCAGCTTACCTAAATCAGAGCAATGTAATTCTTAGGCATCCAGCAGGTGGAGTCAGGTCACCTAATCTCCACCAAGTCCCGGAGAAAATGCTAAGAGGATATCCATCTAGTGTACCAGCCCAGCCCACACAGAGAGAAATGTTTGTTTCTATATCAGGGAGTTTAAATCATCCTGTTTCTTCTTTATTGCACTGTTGGAAAAATCTGTGATAACTTTGATCACTAGCACTAAAATAATATTTTGAAGATTTTCAAAGTCAGCCCTTGTTTAATGGGTCAAAATAAATACTAGGAAAAGCAGGGAATTTCTTATCTCTGCTAGTTCCTGAATTGTTTCCTTTTTTCCCCATGAGAATCTCTTGTGTATTTGTTTAAAAAATAATGCCACCACAGATCCAGGAATATACATGTGTAAATAGGGTCATACTAGCTCATAAGGCAGAACAACAACAACAACAACAAAAACAGTATCCATCCTTGTAATTAATCAACTCATATTGTGCACATGGAGACCAAAAAATCTGAGATTTCTATGACTCCAATTAACTTGAATGCCAATTATGTATAGGATATGTGCTGAGGTGGGTTGAACAGGTGTTCATATGGCAGATAAAATGTTTAAAAGTAAAGAAAACAAAATCTATACGAATTATGAAATAAGTGTTATATAGGTCCCTGGTAAGAATCATGGTTCAAATTTTATAAATAACTCTTGGATGAAAATATCTCCCCAATTTTCCTTAAGAAGCAAATAATAAAACACCATGGGTTAAAGGTTTCCAATTTATTGTCTTTGCTCATCTCTCGGCTACTATATAAGATCTTGTACAAAACATGCTCATGAGACCTAGGGGGAATCATCTGGTATCGGTCTTGGGGGGAAAACAAGTAAGAAAAGGGATTTAATTATAGAAGACAGATAATCTCAGTTTTAATGCCTCTAGCTTCTTTCTTAGAAGTGTTTTGAACATAATAATAGCTTATCCTGTTTTTTCCCACCAGGGAGGGGGAGAAATAAAGTCAATATATCATCCTCCTAGCAAGCATATTAAATCAAATTCATTTATTCTGAAAGGGTATTCCTTGAATGTGTGAAACTAGGGGCTAGGTGCGGGATACACAGGCAATGAGGAGGGAGGAAGTGATTAATAATACATTACAGAAAGAACTTTTCACATACATATATTTCTATAAACATGAAATATATAAAAATAGTTCAGTCAAAGACTCGCAGTCCCAGCATTTATTCTTTGGTCTAAGGCATTTTATTTACATAGTGAGGAATCCAGGGTTCTCTGTGTTGGTTGGACTAGTGGTTTGTGTTCAAGGCTAACATAAGAAAATTCACTGATGGACAAACGTGATGGATAAGCCCATAACGGCAACTGGGAGAAAGCTCAACCTCAAAAACCAATGTCAGTGTTGTGGGTTTCCACTGAGAAATACAATCATATAAGATCTAAAACCTAGAATCTTTGGCCTGGGTTAGAGAAGGGACAGTTCATATGTCAATATTGAAAAAGATGTGAGAGACGATTCAATTGCGTCCCTTTCCATCTTATCCTTCGTGCACAGATAACCTTTATACATAGACATTTTACACTGATAGCAATTCAAAGAAATAAAACGAACAGAATAAACACAAAGAATTGAACAGAAACAGAAGTTTCCATGTAGGCCAGTAGTTATGACAGAATTAAAGCAATTTACCACTAACTGGGCTGTCAGCAGACTGTTGGGAATCTTCTGCTCTCTCCTATCAGATAGCTACCTCTTCTCTATTGAGGTAACGATTTCATGGAAGCTTTGTCTTTCTTCCATTGCACATATTTTCTTCCAAAAATATTTCCCTGAAGATTTATTTTATTCACACTCTAGGCAATGACCTGATTTTTCACCTTTAACAAACTTTCCTAATGCTTTTAGTTATACCCAACAAACTAATTTATGTCTAGGAAGCAACTAGATTGACGAAATGCCCTGCAAATGACATTCAAAGGCGTTCTCCTAAAACAGGAAGAAGAAAATGAGAAATGAATCCATTCCAGGCAAGGTTCTGATTTTAAGTAAATGAAATTTGGTACATTCTATGTGAAATAGAGGCCCCCAGCATTGAGAATTGCATATTAGAATTAGTACTGAACTCCATTTAAAGAAATCAGCCAATGTGGAAATAGCAATGGCACTTTACACAACTTCCTTTGCTGTGTTAGAAGGCAGAGTCCTCAATCAACAGGTGTGGTCTTCTCGGACTGTTCCAGCAAGACCTCCTGGCTGCTGTCCAGCTTACTCATACTCTGCACCTGTCAGACACCAAAGCCACCAAAGCCTTCCACCTATTTCTCAGAAAGAGAGTAAGTAAGAATGTTTTGACTTCTTTTATTCTTTTATGAGTTTCAATTTAAAATGTTTGTTTTATCCACACAGAGGCCCAGACTGCTTTCAGAGATCAAACTCATTACCAAAGTCGAAACTCGCAAAACCTGCTGCTGGGTCTGGAACACACAAGCTTACCTATCAGCTGCCACCCCCTCCCAACACCCACTCACTTTCAACCTGTTTCCAATACACCCAACCCTCGCATAGAGATTTGGCAGGAACTTGCTTTATCCATTGCTTTAGTTCAAACAGAGCAGAACAAAAAGCAAAGAATTTTGTTCCACATATAACTGCCAGTGAGAAAAATTATTCCCCTGGTAGGCATATCCCAAAATTTTAGGTAAAAAAGGCGGGATAAGGAGAACAGATACTATTGAAAAACCCACATTTTATACTACATTTAAATTTTTCCTCTCTTGCTGAATACCTTCTTTTTTATAGTAGCCTTTCTTTCGTTGGTAAGTTTTCCCATGGCCTTTCAAAAAATGTATACCATCAGACATTGGTGAAGAGATGCTATAATTTGTAAAGAACAAAAGAACGATAAACAGTGCATTTCTATTAGTAAACATCTTTAGTTCTGGATTAAATATATGATTGCAAAAAAAAAAAAAAAAACTATCCAGAGTTCCACAGCAAATAGATATCCAATGTGTTATGTAGCTCATTTTCCAACATGAAACAAGTCAATAACAATGGGATTTATTCTGATCACCCCTGGAAAGAGTTGATGAGCACATTACTTTCCTACACTTTTTACTTCTGGGGATACCATCTTATAAAAATTCTCCTGGTTTTGACAAGTGTTTCTAATTCAACTGGATAGCAGCTTCTGGCAAATTTATCTGTCATAGACATTGAAAGACATTTTCCCGTCTTGTCTTCAGTAAAACACAAAGCTAGGGTGGTGGCACCAAGTCAGATTTTCTGCCTGTTGCCTTCAAGTTTCTACTTCTTGTCTTACTCTAATTTAAGTAAGATTCAGGAGGATTTTGGTCTACTTTTTTCATGTGGTGAGTAGACAGGATTGGATAAAAAGGCATGGGATTACCTCCCCCAGTGAACAACCTCAGTAATTATAACCAAGTGCTCTAAAGAACTTGGATAACATAACAAACACCTTTCATCTAGAGAAGGAAAAGTCCCAAGAATTTTTTGGACGGTGTCAGACCTTATGATTACGTATCATATTACATATGGAAAGTGATAATTACTGTTATGAAATCAATCTGCATCACCTAGCTTCAATTTACAATCAACGAACACAAATGACCTTTAAGGTAAAGACTTAGATACAAACGTATTCTCCAAATTAGAAACAAAGCTTTCATTAATTTGCAAGCACAGAAAATTTTTCTATGCGTTGTTTTGGCATTTCAAGTCTGTGAGGTCATTTTAGACTGTACTATCTCTTTTCTAAACAGAAAAAGTTTGTAAAGGCCAAGTAACACAAATCAAAAAATAAAGATAGCTACCTGTATCTGAAAATGTCAAGAAAAATCTGGTTAATCATTTCTTCTGCTCAATTTATGAAAACGATAATCATATCATGACTACTAAGTAGTGTTTTCCAGGAATTAAATATACCCACTTGGTTAAAGAATGTTTCTTTACCTACTGAATATTTGTGGCAAAGTTAAATGGAGTACATTTTTATAATAAAAGTTCAATAGTTGAACCGGGGAAATATGGAGATATGGGAAGATAGATTCTCTGGAGAGAAAAAGAAAAGTAGATGAAGAAAGTTATAAAGAAGTTTATGCACAGTAACATCTGTTAAATACTCCACCATATTCACAAAATATAAACCAGAAACTACTGTATTTTCTGTGGTTTCATTTCACTTATTTTAAAAGCATTTCAAGTGTAATGACCTAATTTTCCCAAACATAGTTCTGTACTTATCAATACCAGGACAGTATAATTATGATTACATATCATCTGTGTACATTATTTTATTCTGCTTCAAAATGATAAGTTATTAACAAAAGAAGAATTTTTCATGCTTTTAAAATATTGATTAGGCCAGCTACCTATAAAAGAACAAGACATTTTTTATCCACTTTTCTAAGCACATCAAATTATAACATCAGATAAAAAGTTATTTATAATATTAAGAAAAATAAAACTCTTGATACTATTGATTATTTTTTGTAATTTTTGCCTAGTATCACCTTTCTTTTTATCTCTGAGCCTATCAGATCGTACTTATTTGTGTAGCTAAATTATAACGCATAGCTTCTTACCATCTGATATTCTTGCCTGACTCAAAGAACCCACTGCTTCCACAGTGGCTCAATAAAATCTTATTTGACTCACCCAATGAAAGGATTTAAAGCCAACATTCTTAAGCCAAAAAATTTTGAAGTGCTCTCTAAGCTCTGGACATCTCAGTACAATAATTTCCTTGAGAAAAGACAAAAAGAAAGTGAGATCTCTCTTCCCTGTTCTGTCTTTGCTGTGTGGCTAATCAAACACTGGAAGGTGTGAGCCTAGGAATGTTTTAATAGATTGGATTGACACTGAACACCTTATCCTAACTATTATCTTTGGTTATGAAAATTTGGAACTCTGTAGAGAAACAACCTGACTTCTATTAATATTTACATCTAAAAGTTTCTGACAGAATTTATACCAAGGTGCTAGATGACAAATTCATCAACTTAGAAATAAATAGTTCATCTCCAAAGAGTAGGGCACTGGCCCCATATACCAGAGGTGGTGGGTTCAAAACGACCCCAGCCAAAAAATAAAAAAAAAAAAATAGCTCATTTCTACATTACCCAATATTTTCTTTATTTTAAAACATAACAGAATAATACTTTAGGGATAAAGAAAGGAAAAGAAAAGGACATTTGTTCTCAGAACTCATGTTAGTCTTCCTGGATTACTTGTCATTTGTAAAAGAGTATAAAAATGGCATACAAGAATATTTTTATTTAAAAATAAAATGCATGTTTATTACCTGCGGAGCTCAAAGATACATATATTCTGCTTTTATAGTCCCTTGTTCCCTGGTAGCCTTGAATTTACTTCTCCTGAAAGCTTCTGCTGAGTAGACAGTGGAGAATCTTGGCTGGAATATGCAGGGTGACAACACTGGCAGTGAGGAGGGCAATGATCAAAAATGATGAAATGCTACCCATTTTCTCCTCAAATGAATGAAAGAAAGAAAACGTAATGAACCTGTGATAATCTCTTCACACCACCAATTTATTCTGTATACAATTCTTCATTCCCAACATGAAACAAATCCCTTCAAAGTAGGGAGCTCTTTGAGTGGGCGGGAGAGGAGAGATTTCTCCTTTACCCCACACTTGCCTTCTTCCATGAAATCTATTTCCTCTTCAGGTGAGGGTGTCCTGGAAACGGGCTGCAACCCAGCATGGCCATACCTCAAACTCTTGGATAGCCGTGTAGAAGAGGGCGCCATCAGACTTCCTCTTCCTTTCATTCCTGCAATGTATTCATAATTGCATTGCAGTTATTTGAACAAAACAAGGCAACACCAGTTAAGTTGCTAAGTATTTATTTATTTATTTATTTATTTATTTATTTATTTATTTATTTTGAGACACAGTCTCACTCTGTGCCCTGGGGTAGAGTACCATGGTCTCATAGCTCACAGCAACTTCAAACTCTTGGTCTCAAGCGATCCCCTTGCCTCAGCCTCCTGAGCAACTGGGACTACAGGCACCTGCCACAAAGCCTCGGTATTTTTTCTATTTTTAGTAGAGATGAGGTATTATAAGCTCTTGCTTTTGCTCAGGCTGGCCTTGAACTCCTGTGGCAATCCAACCACCTCATACTCCTAGATTGCTAGAGTTTCATGTGTGAGCCCAGCCTAAGTTTTTGCACTATTTAACTAAATTGAAAGAATGATCATGTCTGAATTAATACGTGAATAATCCTGAGAAATCCCTCTTTCTCTCTCTGTAGATACATATAACCCTTGTATAAATGTATACAATCACCCAGTCATCTATTATAACTTTGCTAGATGCCAGAGATACAGTGATGAATGAAGCTGAGGACTACATCTTAACGACTTCAAGTCTACTCAGTGAATGGTATCTTTGAACCCCTCAGGAAACCTTAATTTTTCACTGTCAGTGAAGGGATTTTCTCAAGCTGCCAGATATAGTAGAGCTTAAATCCTATTGGTTTTATATCAAATTCCCTTTTATTTAAATTTTTTTCAGAAAGACTTTCCTTTGATAACTTGACAAAATTCTGAAATCTATAAACATTGAAACAGTGATTACTAAGCAAAAACCATGAGTTGTGTGACTAGCTTTGTTTGCTGTCTCTTTTTACAATTTTTCTTTTCTCTCTCTTTCACTCATTCCTCCTGCTGTATTTTTGAATACCAGAGCCTCGCTTTGTTTTAAACTTTTGCGATGAGCCCACACTCCATACATCTTTGGAAACCTTGTAACAGGAAAAGTTCATCTTTGGCCTATCCTAAAATAATTGGTTAAGTTATTCACAAGTTCCTTAAATTACACAGTAATTCTTGTGTCTATTTTCTCGCCTGTAGGCATAATTGCAATTAATACAATAATTTGCTTGGAAAGCTTCTAATGACTCAATTTTTTTCCATTTGCCAAATAAGTTTATGGACTGTTAAATAAGAATTAAGTAAAATACAGAAGCAACAATAAGCAAAAGATATTAGCATTCATAATTTGTGTGTGTGTGTGTGTGTCAGAGAGAGACTATTGTGTGTGTGCTGATGTGGAATATTGTAGGTGTGATTACTAAAGAGGAAACAAGATCAAAACTGCTGCATCTGGGTGGTTATATTAAATGGCTACCTTTTGAGAATGGCATTGGCTATTCTTTTGGGCAAGCTTGTAGTTTTCTTTGGATTTTGGAAGAAGAATGCCAGGGATCTTGGTGATGGATTTACTCTGAACTTTAAAACCTATTTGTTAGAGCTAATTCAGAGGTACCTTAAGACAACAAGGAGTAGGTTTGACCCTCAATGAGGTAAAGCAGAAAATCAATTTTTCTTGTTTTCATTTCATCTTTTTGTTTGCCTGATTTTTGAAAAATTTTCTTACTTAACTCCTACTTTAATCAGGCAGAATTTAAATATTAAATTGTTATTAAACAAAATGTTTAAATGTTCTCCATAAGAGGACTTGCTCCTGGGTTTGTTCTGATCATTTATCTTAGATCTCAAAGCTGAGTTTTCCCTATTATGAGTTTTGTTAAAAGCGTGGACTTCCGTGTCAGACTGGTCCGATAAGACACTTGCTCACCCACAGGCTACGCAACTCTGAGCAATTTGTTAACCCTTTGAAATGTTGGTTTTATCTTCCATGATATAGAAATTAAACAATGGCACCTGCATCACAGCATTATTGCGAAAATAAATCAAATTATCACTCATTTTGACACCAACTATTTATTAGGTACCAACATTCTATAAGGCATAGGCACCGTGAGGATAGTGAGCCCAACGAAAGCCTTCACTTCACAGCATTCACAATGTAGTGGGTAAAAGAGAAAGTATAGTAATAAATAGAAAAATTCATAGTAAGCACAACATCAAGTCTGATATCTATGAAAGACAATGATTTTAATGCAAATAGTACCAAGAAATGCCCTTCAGTAAGGAAATTAGATCACAAAGGGAAATGCGCTAATACACCGTGTGTATTCAGGGAGGTACCACTGTGGAGAACCGGGCTGCATTTCTCTGGAGAACTCTGGCTCTTAGTGAAGAAGTTCATGTCTCAAGAGCAAACCCACATTGGGTTCACAGGAGCTGGCACATTTTTAAGATCAACTATCATCAACAATTAGTTGAGGGATGCTAAGGATCAGTACGACTGTATTTATTTGGTCATTCTGACCTTGTCTGTCCACAGTTCAGAAGGACCAAGAAAGGAATAGAGAGAAATGGACGATTTCACTGTGCTATTTTCGAGAGAGTGATCAGGAAGCCACCAGATGAGGAAGTGATATTTGAGTTGTTACCCGAGTAATTTAAGGAGGTAACTCAGATAAATATCCTGGGAGGAGCCGGGTATTGTAAACAGAAAATTCTAAAGTCTTAATGTGAAATAATGCCTGACATGTTTGTGACACAACAAGAAACCCAGTTTGGGAGAATACAGCTATCAGCAAATATAACATTGAGAAGGTAATGAGAAACAGATCGTGGAAGATAGTCTAGGTCAAAATGTGAGCTGCAAGATTAGTTCTAAAAGGCTTTTACATAGAAGGATGACATAATTTGACTTAAATTTTTAAAAGACTGCTTTGTTTAATAGTGTATAAAGGTACACTATCAGGGAGTTAGAATAAAAACATGAGATCAATTAGAAGATTCTTGTTCATTTGAGGGTAGGGGTTTTTAAACTCTTAAAAATTAAATTCTTAAAAATTACTGAGAAACACTGGAAGAGCCTTTTTTTTTAATATGTGAGTTACATCTATCTACCGTATTAGAAATAAAAATTGGAATAAAAACAACTTAAAACCTTCATTTAAGATGTAATTTGTGTATCATTAAATTCACCAGTTTAAAGTTCAGTGGTTCTTGTGGTCGGGCCCAGTGGCTCACACCTATAATCCCAGCACTTGGGAAGTGGAGACTGGTGGATCGCCTGAGCTCACAGGTTTGAGACCAGTCTGAGCCAGAGTGAGACCTCGTTTCTAAAAATAGGGCCTTGTGGCAGGCACCTGTAGTCCCATCTACTTGGGAGGCTGAGGCAAGAGAATCTTTTAAAGCCCAGGAGGTTGCAGTTGCTGCGAGCAATGATGCCACAGCACTCAACCAAGGGTGACAAAGTGAGACTCTGTCTCAAACAAATAAATAAATAAATAAAGTTCTGTGGTTCTTCAGTGTTGAGTTCTGCAATCATTGCAACTAATTTTATCTCCAGCATCAACATGTGTCAATTACCAGTGACTATTCATCCCTCCCACTGAACATTAAGCAGTCACTAATGTACTATTTGTGTCTACAGATTTGTCTACTCTGGATGTTTGGATACTTTACACAAATCAAATCACACAATACATGCTCTTTTGTGACTGATTTCTATTACTTAAAACGTGTCCAAATTCATCTGTGTTGTGGCATGTATCAAGACTTTCATCTTTTTATGGCTGAATAATATTTCATTGTGTGGATGCACCACATCTTGTTCATCCATTCATCAGTCGACAGATGCTTGGGTTGTTTTTATTTTTGGTGGCTCAGGGATGATACTGCTATGCATATTTGTGTATACATTTTTGTGTTTACATATGTTTTCATTTCTCTTGGTGTAACAGTAAGACTAGACTTGCTGGTCATATGGTAACTCTATGTTTAACTTTTGGGAAAATGCCAGACATTTTTCCATTTTCCTATTAAAACTGAGACATTTTAAAAATATAACAATATACACACACAACTTCTACTAACTGCAAAAGTGATAATGTTACGTTTTCCATATAGCCTCTAAAAAACTCTACTATATAACTGTGAGATGAAGGGCACGATATGCTGGAGGTTGAAATTTTTTAATTTTTTGCATGACTTTTTGACAAGCTCCCAGCATGCCAGTATCTGCAGCAGAGACTCACTCTGTGCACCAAGAGATAACATGACGTGTGTAAAAAATCAGACCTCAGTGATAATCTTGAACCAAGATCTTGAGCCAAGGTCTTGATCCTCAAGACCTCAGTGATGATCTTGAACCGTAGAAAGGAAATCACTGCCAAATCACTGTCATTCCAATAATGGAACATGAGGCATAGTGGATTAAGACCAATAACAATTACAATGAGAGAAATACCGTATAAAGTGGGTGGTATTTTTCTTCTATGTGGAATCCTGCATATGATCTAAGATTAGACCAATTTCAAGGTGGAAATATTTTATTTTTGATATCTCTTTGATAACTCAGAGAAATGCTAGAGATATATAGGATTCTTGAAATGTTAAGAACGTAGATGAATTTCAGGATCAACTAGGGAGATTGATATGCAAATCTGAGATCCATTTGTGTACATATGGGATTCAAGTAATGAGTAAAAATAATAGTACCTAGGTAGGTAGTGGGTATAGACTGAGAAGAGGTTCAAGGACTGAGCTTTATATCCCGAGAGTCTGGGAAAATGATAAGCCTCAAATTTCAAAGTTAAAAGCAGTAAGAAATGAGGCTAGAGCAGTGGCTCTCAGCCTTCCTAATGCTGCAGCCCTTTAATACAGTTCCTGTGGGTCACAACCCACAGGTTGAGAACCGCTGGGCTAGAGGAAACTAGGTGACGGTGTAGTCTTAGAAGCCAATTGAACAAAAAGCTTCAAAGAAAGAGTTACTGACTGTGTTAAATGTTATTGAAAGGTTTAGTAAGAGAATTGATTCTGGGCTTTTTTTGCCACAGAGAGGTCATGTGTGACCTTGTGTGATTTCAAAGGAAGGGTAATGAAAGCCTGACTGATGTGGTTTCAAGAGCATTGGAGCCATAGGGACTGGAGACAATTTCCTAAAGTGTTACTGCAAAGAAAAGCAGAGAAATGGAGTACAACCTAGAAGGAGATAAAGTGATCAAGGTAGTTTTATATATATATATTTTAATGAAAGGGATTATTTCACAATTTATTATGAAGGAAATTATAGAATATGGATGTGATAATTAGTAATGAATTGAAATAAGAAATAATTACTAGAGCAAGTCCTTGCAAATAAAAAGAGGATGGGGTCTAGAGTACAAGTGGAAAAGTTAGCATTAGATTGAAATGTAGACAGGTAAGTGGAAAGAAGTTAGATCTGATGGTGAAAGTACGAAGGATGTTACTTCTCATTGTATCCATTTTCTCCTTTAAATAAGAAGTAGTTATGAGTGAGAGGAGAAAGGATGTGTTAAAATTCTGATACTTTGAGAGATTTAAAATACTTAGGGAACAAAAACATGAACAAACTCAGGAAAGGCAGTGGGTTTGCAATCAAAGTAAATGGTTAAGCCTGGTGCCTGGTACATTGCAAGGTCTCAGTATTTATGAGTAGTTTCATTGTCACCTCAACCACATATTTTTTTGTGGTCATTTCCAGTATATACTTCCCATGCATGTTAGACACCTAGGCAACCACTTGCTTTGTGGCTTTGCTTTCAGATTTCCTCAAAGTTGAAGGACCCTTCCTCCTTTTTATTTATCTACTGAACCCTTACAATCCCTTTTAGTTGCAATTCAAAAATCCCTCCGTAGTGAAACATTCTATGTTCCTTCCTACCATCAATTAATTTTCACTTTCTTTTCATCCTTCATACAAACTGAAATTCTTTAAAATAAATTATTCCATACCATTACTTTGCTTAAAATCTTCTAAAACCTCCGTGTTGACAAATTTTCATGGCTCTTTACAAAGGCCCTTACTTTATCCTCTTTGTTGTACAGTTCTCTGCCTTCCAAGTTGATGACTTTTCTCTTATCTCAACAGGTAGAACTTGTTCCTGCCCCAGAAAATTTGCACTTGATGTTCTCTTTACTTCGAATGTACTCTACAGAAGTCTTTGGATATTTAACATCTTCTCATTATTTAGGCCTCAGTTCAAATGTCCCTTTTTACTTTTTTTTTAAACTTTTTTTTTTAAATAGTCTACCTGACTATTCATCTTACCTAGTAAATGATTTAATACGAAGATAATCTGTTATATTTTCTTACAGTCATCTGTTTATGGTCTGTCTACTCCATGAGTATGTAAGCTTCCTAAAGATAGACACTATGTCTGTCTTATTCACAGCTACACATTAAGGGCACGAATAATGCCTGGGACAAAATAGGTTCTCAATAAATACTTGTTTAATAAATGAATATTGCATGACTCTCTAATGCAGCAGTTCTCAACCTGTGGGTCACGACCTACAGGAACTGTATTAAAGGGCCACAGCATTGGGAAGGTTGAGAACCACTGGCCTAATGTATTTAATTTGCTTTGTATGTTCGTGTACTATCAACAAGTTTTGCTATTAGTACTATTAAGGGTAATACATCTTTACTCACTTACAGTAGGTGAACCTTAGCACAACCCCCAGAATGGTCAGGGAACTCTGGACTGAAGTTCTTTGGAAGAAAATAATGAAATCTGAACTTCAATAAGTAAGCTTCCCGGCAAGTTTTTTAAAGACAACCCAGTTTCAACTTGATTTCAACATGATCCTAGGACAACAGTTATGATAGGAAAAAGTGTTAAAATCTCAGCTACTCAAACTTTTTGATATAAACATACCCTGTGGTAGAGGAACAGCCTCCAGAGATGCTCAGACCCCAGACAGACTTTCCATTGTTCTGAATCAGGAAACTTGACTTATCTGCTGGCATTTTACACCCATTATCTTGCAGGATCAGTGCCCCTGATTCCCTCGTAGGTATTCCTTGGACCAGATTTGGATATTGCTCCTGGTTTGGCTGTCTCTCCTGGGTACTGTCAATGCAATAATTGTAAGGGCTTTAAACACACCTGGAGACCAGCAGAGCCTCTCCCGGCTCTCTTGTTCCTCCCTGGCAGCAGGCCCAAAGAACTGGCAATGCTGGCCTCAAACAGTGTGTCCCTTCACTTCATCTTTTTTAATTATCTGAAGAAATGTCTGTTTATCTCTAAACACACTTTATTTTCATAGTCTCATCATTTGGAACACCTGGCTGACTATTGCAAAATCTGTAAGTGGGAGTTAACACAGTGGTTATTTGGCTATGAGCTAAGTCCTGTCTCCCTTCCTTTATTCCCTTTTATTTCCTTTCTCATGTATTTATTCAGCACCTACTATGTGCTAAGGATAGCAATAAGCATTAGGACAGAGATGATTATGTTGAGAATCTGGCCTTCAAGCTTATGGTTAATAAAGAAGGAACATGTAAACAGATAATACTGAACAATATTATATTCACTATAATAGAAGTATCAGTTGGAGCTCATTGAAGGACTACCTACGTCTAAAAAACAGTTTCAGAGAGGAGTTGCACTTGAGCTTGGTTTGCACGTGTCTTGGCTTTGCTTTGCTTCCCCAGTTGGTTAGCAGCATTCATGGAGCTGCTCTGAAGGATCCTAGAACCTAAAACCAAAGGTCTGACATCTCTTAGTAGGGAAATTAATAAGAATTTGCTTTTCAGCATTATGACCAGTCTTATGGGGGAGGTGCCTTTGGCTCAGTGGGTAGGGCGCCAGCCCCATATACCGAGGGCGTCAGGTTCGAACCCAGCCCCGGCCAGCTAAAACTGCAATGGCAACTGCAACAACAACAAAAATAGCCATGTGTTGTGGTGGGCACCTGTAGTCCCAGTTACTCAGGAAGCTGAGGCAAGAGAATCGCTTAAGCCCAAGAGTTTGAGGTTGCTGTGAGTCGTGATGTCACAGCACTCTACTGAGGGCAACAGAGTGAGACTCTGTCTCAAAATAATAAATAAATAAATAAATGACCAGTCTTATGTAAATCATCAAAATCCTCAAGGTATGCTTTGTCCAATTAAATATTAAAAAGTCAGGATCGGCGCCTGTGGCTCAACAGGCTAAGGCGCCGACCACATACACCTGAGCTGGCGGGTTCGAATCCAGCCCGGGCCTGCCAAACAACAATGACGGCTGCAACCATGGCCAGGCGTTGTG
Source organism: Perodicticus potto (assembly GCA_963574655.1). Lineage (NCBI taxonomy): Eukaryota > Metazoa > Chordata > Mammalia > Primates > Lorisidae > Perodicticus > Perodicticus potto. The sequence goes on along the minus strand of CAUYRH010115292.1, from coordinate 47,184 downwards.
GTGGGCACCTATAGTCCCAGCTATTTGGGAGGCGGAGGCAGGAGCCTCGCTGCAGCCCAGGAATTGGGGTTACTGTGAGCTGTGATGTCACAGCACTCTATCCAGGGTGACAGCTTGAGGCTCTATCTCAAAAATAAATAAATAAAAATAAAAATAAATAAATAAATATTAAAAATCAGTGTGACATGAGATGTCCCCTGCCTGTGATACATGACAATTGTAAAAAGGAAGAATTCGCTTTGTAAAGTTCCTTTTATGCCATGCTAAGCAATTGTAAATTTCTCCATTAAAAAGCACAAAATCTATGGAAATATTTAGTGAGTTTTCTTCATTTGTTCCTTTTGTAGTGTTTTTTTCACTTTTTGGGTAATTTCTGTAGTTGCTTGGCACATAGTAGGAACTTAATATATAAACCTTTAAAGAATTAATCAGCAATCACCAAATATTTATGCACCACCTTTGTTTAGCTAAATATTTGCCATGTGCTTCACCTTCTTATTCTGTATCAAGTTGCTTCCCACACACCTCTAAATCAAGGTTCCTAAATCTCATTCTTTTATTATCTTATGACATAAGTAACATGAACCTCATCTCATAAGCCTAATAAACATTATTTAATGCTGATATTACTAATAAATATCTTACATGTATATTATACTTTATTATTTTAAAAATATTGTAATTATCTTTGTCTCATGTTTTTCTTTATATTGGTCCTATGGAAGTACTATTCCCATTTTACTAGGGAAAAATCTTAGTTTAAAATATGTTAAGTATTAAACCAAGTTATATATAAAGTCAGTCACAGAAATAAGAATAGAATCCAAGCCTTAACTCATAGGAATTTGTAGATTAACTTGATTTTATTCTTTATCCAAAACTGTCATCCTTGTTACAAACCATTGAAATAGGATGCAGAAAAGAGTTTATTTTGAAGAAAAGATCACTTAGCCTCCAGAGAAGGCTGGTGTAGAACAATGAATCTCAAAGTGGTACTGGGATACCAGGAGATAGACAGATTTGGGGGAAGTTATCAGAATCACTTGGCTCCCATTTCAGTCCTAACCAAAGGGAAATTTCTGGATGGACCCTGATACCTCTGTATTTTTATTTTTACATGTCCTGGGTGATTCTGCTGATTAGGCATATTTAAAAATTCCTGGGCTTTTACTGAACTCTATAATTATTTACTTCACTAAAATTCTTTGCATTTTTTCCCCCAGGAGGGGCTATTTTTCTTGAACAACCTCAGAACCCTGCCGTAAATTCTCCCTTGGCCTCCTATTCAGTTCCACACTCTGTGAGAAGAAAGACAAGTCAAATGACCTTTTCTGGGCCAAAATAAGGTATTGTGAAATTTCATGAACATGTACTCCTAAAGCAGCCAAGTTCTAGGAAGTACAAAACAGAAAATAATTGTGGTGCATTAATCTAAGACATTTAATGTGAGTCAATTGCCCCAGCAACATGACCTGGTTGCATATGAACAAAGGGAACTTGCTGCACCACAGCCGGTATGATCAGGCAGCATTGAAACGTGTGTTTGAGGTGGAGAAAATTGGGGCACACAGAGTTATCTGTGCTGACCAAACCTGAGTCAGCTCCTCCTTCTGACTTGGCCCATGTTAGCCTATCACACGGCCAAGGACCCTCTGTCAATCTCAGGAGAGCTGGAATGGACTGCACCGAGAGGCTGCAGCTGGATCAGCAGACTGATCAAATAGTTCACAGGTGGTCAGCAGGTCTGCAAAGGTTAAAAGTCACGTCGAAGCCAAACACAAGGCTGATTCTGAGTCAGGTGCATTTTTTGTGGTTCAAATACCTACAAGAGAATAACAACTAAGTCAACATACATTCAAAGCCAAGTATCTGTGCTAGTAGAAAACAGAAAAATTTCAACTTGATTTTTACTCTAAAAGGACCCCTGACATCAATAGTAAATTATCAGATATGAAAATATCCTTAAGAATAAAATATTGATCATCCACTTAAGATGAATCTATGAGATGCTATATTTTTTTTCTAAATAATCCTTTTCATCACGTGTGAGATCTGTTTTAAAGGAGTCAGATGAGAGTTGGGCTGAGAGCAGTTTTCTCAGCAGTTCTCAAAGAAGTTCTAAAGGTAAAATCAATATCACCTGGGATCTGATTAGAAATGCAAATTAAATTTCCAGTCTCACCACCCAAACGTTCACCTGCTTCAGAATCATCAAGAACAGCGGTTCTCAACCTGTGGGTCGTGACCCACAGGAACTGTATTAAAGGGCCACAGCATTAGGAAGGTTGAGAACCACTGATCTAGAAGGGTTGAAAAAGACAAAGTCCAGGCTGCATGCTCAGAGTTGCTGACCTTGTAGTCTGGGTGGAGGCCCGAGAATCGGCGTTTCTGACAAGTTCAGAAATGATGTTGATACTGCAGGGACTGCCTTTGGAGGGAGCTGGTGTTTCAGAGAGGTGAATTTCAACCTTGATGAAATATGAACCATATGAAGAGAACTTTTAGAATTCCTTATGCTAAGTTGCACCCATACATTAAATCAAAGTTTCAGGATAGGGGGTGTTAGACCCAAGGATCAGCAATTGTGAAATCACCACAGGTGACTGCAATGGGCAGTCATGCTAGAGAATCGCTACAGTAAGGAGAAACAGAACCATGAAAATGAAGGGTGAAGAGTGTCTAAGATCTAACTGGGAGAAAATATCCAGTTTTTACCCAGCCAGACAGTATTTAACTTATATTTTGTCTTCAAATGCAACTCATGTATATAGCTACAAATTCTACAGTTACTAAATAAAAATCCTGCGTTCTTCTAGCCAAGACACAACCATATCTCTTCTCTCTTTCACACACACAAAGGCACACGGACACACGCTCCACCTCAATGTTAGAATGCTGCAACGAAGTAAATACTGACATTAAAAATGATTCATTTCTAGAGCTGACATTAAATAATTATCAAAGGAGATCAAGTGATTTCTTTAAAGTGATGCCACTGGAATGTGTGTTCCCTTTTTGTTCACTGTTGTGTATCTTAGAACAGGACGTGGCACATAGCAATCTTTCACCAAATATTTGTTTATGTAAATATTAAATTAATGTACCTGAGCTGCATTAGATCTTGAGTTGATATTTCCAGACATTTTATATGATGATGATGTTTTTAAAAGCAAGTTTTCACTGGTTATACGTTCTACTGCTTTCAACTTAAGACACTGGAAATGCTTGGAATGGTACAGAAATGTTATTTCATCGCCTTTCAGAAATATCCTGCTTGGGTGAAACAAAAATATCAAAAAGGCTTGTGTTTCTCTTTCCTCTTTTTTATATTATGAAGTCATTCTTTGATTTGCTTTTTAGTCCAGGATCTGCTAAAATGAATCAAACATTCATCATCTGCCATCTAACTTAAAGATATAGAGTCTAAACTGCTGAAAGGGGCTTTTTATGTTATTCATTTTTTTTTCTTTTACTACAAAACCACCCCGCTTAAAGCCTTAAACACAATGCTAACCTAACCTGGCTGTTTGAAAATTAAAAGGATAAACTATAATAGAAGAACACACTGTTACCACCGGGTTCTCCCTTGAGTTAGGAATACACAATTAGAAAAATAATTCTCCAAGAGTGGCCACAGGCTTTCTCCTTACAATTTCCAGAAACTGTCCTTTTGTTATGGAATTTGCTAGCTGTTTGGTAATTTTGAACTGCCCTTACATTGTCGCTAATGTGAAAGGTTTGTCCGATTTTCCACTGTGGACTTCATTGTCTTGAGTGTTTAAACACTTCCAACTGTGCCAGCCTAAAATTCTTCCCTGCAAGTGTTTACCTGGAATACATTTCTCAAAATATCAAAGTGCTCAACAAATCAGTTTAGCATATTTTTCAGCTAAAAAACACAATTTGGGGCAATTATCTGATTGCCTCATCCACCAGGGCACACAAACTTACACACACACACACACACACACACACACACTCACACACACACACGCACACATTTCACCAAAATACAAAAGAAAAAAAAAGAGAGAGATTTTGTTCTAATAAAAAAGAAAACATTGCCTACATTTTTCAGGGCTCTCAGTCATCTGGCAGGTCATGAGAACTATGAGGATATTTGCTTAGTGACAACAGTGTCTTTACTGAGAACACAAGTTATAGAAAAAAGACAAACAAAATCTGCTGGTAATGAAAATGAGAACACAGGTATCTCTCTGACGTACTGATTTCCTTTATTTTGTGTATATTCCCAGCAGTGGAATTGCTGGATCATATAGTAGTTTATGTGTAGTTTTTTAGGAACCTCCATTCTGTTGTGCATCAGGATTATACTAAGTCATATTCCCCCCAACCACGTACAAGTGTTCTCCTTTCCTTCCATCCTTGTACATATCTATTATGTTGTTTTTGATAAAAGCCATGTTTTCTAGGGCGTGTTGGTATCTCATTGTGGTTTTCATTTGCATTTCTCTGATGTTTAGTAATGTCAAGCACTTTTCACATACCTATTGGCCATTCGTATGTCTCATTTGAAGAAATGTCTATTCAGGTATTTTGTCTATTAGATATTTGAGCTTCAGATATAGTCCAGTTATTGATTTCTTGTCAAATGGATAGTTTTTCAAATACTTTCTCCCATTTTGCAGGTTTTCCTTTCACTTTCTTGATTTTGTCCTTGGCTGTGCAAAAGTTTGAGATAAAGTGATGTTGGATTTTATCAAGTGCTTTTTTTGCATCTATTGAAATGATCATTTGGGTTTCATTCTCAACTCTGTTAATATGATGTATCACATTTTTTTATTCATGTATTTTGAACTATTCTTGCATCCCTGGAGTGAATTCCACTTGATCATTGTGAATGATGCTTTTAATGTATTGTTGAATTTTGGTAAGGAGTTTTATATCTATATTCACCAGTGATACTGGCCTGTAGTTTTCTTTCCTTATTGCTCTGTGCTTGAGTGTGTTTTTTTCTTTGTTTGTTTTTTTATCAGGCTAATGCTGGCCTTGTAGAATGAGTGTTCTCTCATCTCCGATTTTTTTCAAGATTAGGAGGAGAATAGATACTCGTCCTTCTTTAAGCATTTGCTAGAATTCCTTATGAAACCATCAGATCCCAGGCTTTTTCACGATGGGAGACTTTACTAAGGCTCTAATCTCATTTGTTACTGATTTGTTGAGGTTTTCTATGTTTTCATGGTTCAGTCTTGATAAGGTACATGTCTAGAAATGTATCCATTTCTTCAGCTTGTCTGATGCATCGGTGTATAGTTGTTTATAATAGTATCCAATGGTTCTTTGTTTTTCTGTAGTCTCAGTTGTTATCTCTTCTTTTTCATTTCTGATTTTATTTTTATATGTCTTCTTTCAATTTTTCTTAGTTTGGCTAGATATTTGTCAATTATTTTTTAGCTTTTCAAAAAAGCCACTTTTGTTCTATTGATTTGTATTTTTTTTTTTTATGTCTCAAACTCATTTATTTCTTCACCTATTGTTACAATTCCTTTCCTTCTAATAATTTTGGATTTGGCTTGTTCCTGCTTTTCTATTTGCTTTAGGTGTATCACCAGATGGTTTATTTCAGAGTTGTCTAAACTTTTAGCTTCTCTGACCTACACTGGAAGAAGAAGAAATGCCTCGGGCTACACATTAAATACATAAATATGAAAACAATCTGATGAGCAAATAAAGATCAGTTATAATTTACATGATATCCATTACCACAGATAAGAAAAATGTCCTCACATTATATTCCTAATTATGCAGCAGCCTCTTCAGTCTTTTAAAATCATCAAGAAGGTCTCAAGTTTGCAAACACTAATGTAGAAAATCTAGTATCTAAGTAATAGAATATCTTTGATTTGTAAAATAATTTTTATTATGAAAGTAAACAAAAAGTGAGTAACATAAAACTAGTGAGATATTGGACATATTTGATCACACACATAGCTGGTATGATGGAAGTAGTTGCATTTCTCAGTGAGTTTTCAAGGTGCTTGCTCATCAGATATTTTGGTTCTAATTTTACTCTTAATGTGCTTCATTCTTGAACATAGTTGCTTGCAAATGTAGGTGTTGCCCAAAAGTGATAACATGACTAGGAGTGATGTGAAGTGAGGGATATTTGTCTCTGGGAAGACAGCATCTATAGATGCCCAGTTAAGAGACATGATCAAATTTTACTTTCAGTTGAAAGTCAAATTGTAGCTCTCTGCATTCCATTTGAAAATTGGCAGGTGCCACATTTGTGTCAACCGAAAATGGAGTTGCAAATGCACAAAATTATTCATTTATTTTTCTGGAAATCTTGCAATCTGTTTTCAGACTTTTATGTCAAACATAAAAGCAAGGCTGAATATTTTTTGCTGTTCACAGGACTGTGTTTAACCAATGTGTCAAAATGCACAAAATTGTTTGCCTTAATTTGAGTTTGCCAGAATTTGTTTCATTTGGAACACTGTTATGGTTTGAAACATTGTATTGGTAAGTTAGTTCTCACCTTAAAGAGGCTCGTCATTTAAAGGAGCAGCTAAATCCACTAAAAAATGCTAAATGTATAAGCCAGTTATCATCAAGTTCTGGTACAAGTTTGGTATCATGAAAGACTTGATGTGTCACAAATCATAAAATCTTTTCAACATTTGGCTTCAATTTAGCCATCTTAGTCACTATTGTTGGCATTAACAGTTTTAAGGAATTCTTAGACTTGGTGACAATTCAGTCCCTTGGCCTTTATGAAATTCACGGTCTTGGTGACGATTTTCATGGTGTCATCTCTTTTTAAAGCTTTTGTGCAAAGATTTTATTGATATACTATGCAATCATACTTTATCAAATGTGAATTTGGGGTGATAATTGAGTCATCTTCTACTAATTTTACAATTCTTCCTCTTTGACCTCCTGTCATCAGGGCACCATCAGTAACTATATCAGGTATGTTGACAATCGACAAAGAAAGTCACTATAATGTATTTTTTACTGCTTCCTACAAATCTCTTGATTTAGTTGTGTCTTTTAATGGCACAAAAGAAGCCCTTTCTTCAGTAATATATTCATCATCAATACCTGTAACAAAAATGGCAAGTTGAGCCATATTTGTAGCATCAATGTTATCATTCATCACCAAAGCATAAAATTTAAAATTAGCAGCTTTACTCTCCAAAGTTTTTTTGATAATTTTTTCCAGTTTGTTCAATTCCCCTGGCTATAGTCTGGTGAGACCAAATGATTTTATAAATATCTCGCATTTTTCCAAAGCAAATTATGTCTGCCATGCTTTTCATACATTGCTTAATAAACTAACTTCAGTGAATGGCTTTTTATTTTTTATTTTTGAGACAGAGCCTCAAGCTGTGGCCCTGGGAGAGTGACGTGGCATCACAGCTGACAGCAACTTCCAGCTCCTGGGCTTAAGCGATTCTCTTGCTTGGCCTTCCAAGTAGCTGGGACTATAGGCACCTGCCACAATGCCTGGCTATTTTTGGTTGTAGTTGTCATTGTTGTTTGGTAGACCCCAGTTGGATTGAGCCTGCCAGCTCTGATATATGTGGCTGGTGCCTTAGCTACTTGAGCTACAGTCACCAAGCCAAAACTGTGTTTCCTTTAATTTATAAAGATACTTGCTTTTTTTTTTTGGTAAAGACAGAGTCTCACTTTATTGCCCTCCATAGAGTGTGTGGTGTCACACAGCACACAGCAACCTCCATCTCCTGGGCTTAGGCGATTCTCTTGCCTCGGTCTCCTGAGTAGCTGGGACTACAGGCTCCTGCCACAATGCCTGGATATTTTTTTGTTGCAGTTTGGCCGGGACCAAGTTTGAACTCGCCACCCTCAGTATATGGGGCTAGTGCCCTACCCAGTGAACCACAGGCGCCACCCCAGTAAATGGTTTTGATTTTCTTTTTTTTTTTTCCGCTATCAAATATGTATTCATCACTAGCTTTTACAATGGAATCTTTCTGAGTTGCAACTTTTGAAAAACAATTTTTTTGAGAAGACAGAGGTTTTTTAGTTCTACTACTTTGTCTTTATGACATAATCTGTCATATAAATTGAATATAGCAGCATGTTTTTGCATATAATGCTATTACAAATGATACACTTTAATAACTTGCACAAATTTCCTACAAATTAAGCAGAGTACTTTACGGTTTGTCTTAACAAAAAAGTGGTCATCTGTCCACTTTTAATTGAACAATGTTCCTTCATATATTTTCTTTTGAGATAATATAGAAGCCATGCTGGGATAAAAAAATATAATAGATAAGGGGCTATATTTACTTTTATTATGGAAATTAATTGACAGGAATATAGAAAGCAAGGTTTGGGCCCTTCTAAATCTTGGCTGTCAAAGCAAGGCAAAGTGAAAGACTGATTATAAAACATAGTGGGTGAGGCTGAGGCACCACTCAGGTATAAAAGTATGTTAAATAATCAAATAAGAAGGTTTACTGAACATTAAATGCCTAAGGTTGCAATGGTAGGTTGAAATAGTTTTGATAATCACTGTCTCACCAAGTCACCAAAGCACATGTAGTGTCTGATAGTATCAATTTGAGTGCACTTGGGAAGAGAACAACTACAGTGGACGATGCATACACCATAAAACTGAAGTCATGCATGAGTACATATAGGGAAAGTGTGTGTCTGTTTATTTTACATGACTTTGTCACATGACCTTGTCATCTACAAAGTTCACACTCAAGAACTCCACAATTGGACTCCAACAAAAATACCACAAAAATATCTCATATATTTTTAGGTTAAGTTTTTGTTTCAGATTGAAGAACCCCCATTAGCATTTCCTGTCAGATAGGCCTGGTGATGTTGAAATCTCTGAGCTTTTGTTTTTCTGAAAAATACCTCATCTTATTTTGTATTTGAAGTGCAACTTTGCTGGATATTCTATTCTTCAATGGCTTTTTTTTTTCAACAGTTTGAAAATGTTGTTCTTTTCCATCCTGGCCTGAGTGGTTTCCTCTTAGAAGTCTGTCAGCAGGGCAGACAAATTTGAGCTCCCTTGTGTGTGTGTGTGTGTCTGTTTTATTTTTACTTACTGCTTTTAGGAATCTCTCTTAGCCCTTGACCTTTGGGAGTTTGATTGTCATATGCTGCTGGGTAGCTTTGTTGGATCAAATCAGCTTGGTGGATTCTAGGACCTTCCCATACAGAAATATTTTTTATCTTTTTCAAGTTTTGGCAAGTTTTCTGTTGTTATTTTTGTAAATAAGACTTCTACACTGTGCTGTTATTCAACATCCTCTGGAACACCAATAATTTTTAGATTTGATCTTTTGAAGTGATTTTCTATGTATTGTAGCTGATCCTCGGTCTTTTTCATTCATTTTTTTCTTCTGACTATAAATTTTCATAAAACCAGTCTTTGAGTTTATAGATTCTTTCCTTTACTTCATCAATTATTCTGTTGAGAACCTTTAATACATTTTTTAGTTCTGCAAATGTATTACTCAGTTCCAATATTTTTGTTTGTTTTAAATTATAGGGAATCCAGGATAGCAGGAAAGCCGGCTATCCATGTGGATCTTACTTTTTCCAGTGTCAAAATTGTGAGTTGGGGAAAATTTTCCACATCCTTGTTGCTAGATAGACTGGAAAGGGGGGCATTGCAAATGTGGAAGTTCTATTCTCTTACTATGTGCTTGGATATTTTTGGTTCTCTGTGCCTCTGGAAATAGTTAGATTTAGAATAGTCTAACATTAGAGTTGTGCAGTGTTGCTGGTGATACTTTTGATTCTGTATATTTGTTACTGGTTTTCTAGTGATGGAGGCAGTGAAGACAGCTTGCAGATCGGGTTGCCATTTTGGAACCAATAATTCTTTTTTTTTTTTTAATTGTTGAGGATTCATTGAGGGTACAAGAAACCAGGTTACACTGATTGCATTTGTTAGGCAAAGTCCCTCTTACAATCGTGTTTTGCCCCCAAAAGGTGTGGCACATACCAAGACCCCACCCCCCTCACTCCGTCCCTCTCTCTGTTCTTCCTTTCCCCACCCTTCCTTCATTCTTTCTCCCACCCCCACCATGTCATTAATTGTCCTCATATCAAAATTGAGTACATGGGATTCATGCTTCTCCATTCTTGTGATGCTTTACTAAGATGGAACCAATAATTCTTAACTTTTGACATGTACAGTAAGCATGTCTTTTTATTCTGATATTTTGACAATTGAGGACTTACTGACTCCATAGAGAGACTACTATTCATAGGGCTAGCCAATTCCTAGAATAGTAAAAACCATGCCTACAGGTGCACCTTTTGCATGAAAACCAACCAATCTCAGTCAATATACAAATTATGTCCTTTTTTTGGGCTCTCTCATAGGGGGTCTCTATCTTCCTACTCTCATCACTTTAAATAATGATGGACAGGCTCTAAACTCCAGAGCCTGTCAAAGTTTTTGAAACTCATCAATCCTGAGCCTTGCCTTGTCTTCCTATATCTATACCCAGCCTTGCCTCCCCTTCCTATAAATACTACAATAGAGCTCCTTGCTCACATTTCCCCCTTTCCCTTTCTGGCTCCTGAAAAACTTTGTTGATTTCCTATGCATCCTTTTCACGAACTGTAAGTAATGAACTAGTAAACTCCTTTCGATAGCAGTCATCTCCTAATGGCTTTAGCATTCCTTAATAATAATAATTCTACATTTTAAGAAGCATAGGATAAAATACAAAGTATGGAGTAGCACCTGTGGCTCAAGGAGAAGGGCACCAGAGGTGGCGGGTTCAAACCAGGCCCTGACAAAAACTGCAATAAATAAATAAATTAATTAATTAATTAAAAATAAAAAAATAAAAAGTATGCTTTGAGATCAGAAATATAACTTATTCTCTCAACCACATTCTCTCAGGTCCTTTACTCTTGGACATTACTTTATTCAGCAATTTTTTGAGATCAAGCTATTCCTACTTAGGATTAAGGCTAAATAGGGAAGACATTATCTCAGACTTGGAAAATTTATACTCAAGTGATAAATGCAAATGATTGGTAAGATCATACAATATGGTTTGATGGAAAATTCTGGTTATAATGAGAACTCCATAGTGCGGTGTTTACCATAAGCTTCAGTGTTAGAAAGAATTCTGCCTTTGAGAAATTCTAATGTTTGAGCCCAAAAGACAAAAATAGGAATTAGGTATCATAAATATTTTCTAAGTATCACCTATTTAGAGATTTTACCTGAACATCAGATAATTCCTGAACATTAACTTTTATCACTTTAGAAGCCTACATTGGAAAAACAGAAAGACAGCACATCAACAAATTCACAAGCCATCTTATGGAATTGCAAAAAGAAGAACAATTTAAGCCTAATCGCAGCAGAAGAATAGAAATATCCAAAAACAAATCAGAGATTAATGAAACTGGAAACAAAAGAATCATTTAGAAAATTAATGAAACAAGGAGTTGGTTTTTTGAAAAAATAAATAAAATTGATAAGCCTTTGGCCAGACTAAATAGAAAACTAGAAAAAGTAAAATCGCTAATAACTTCAATCAGAAATGATAAAGGGGAAATAACAATAGATGCCATAGAGACATAAGATTATCTCTGAATATTACCAGAAACTCTATGCCCAGAAATGTGACAATATAAAGGAAATGGATAAATATTTGGTATCACACCCTCTCCCCAGACTTATCTGGAAGAAATAGATCTCCTGAACAGACCAATTTCAAGCACTGAGATCAAAGAAACAATTAAAAATCTCCCAACAAAAAAATGCCCTTGTTTGGATGGCTTCACACCAGAATTCTATCTTCAAAGGAGAACGTATTCCTATATTACAGAAATTATTCCAAAAAATTGAGGAGGAAAGAATGTTCAGCAACATGTTCGATGAAGCAAACATCACTGTGATACAAAACTCAGGAAAAGACCCAACTAAAAAGGAGAAATTCAGACCAATTGCACTAATGAATATAGATGCAAAAATTCTCAACAAAATCCTAGCCGACACATTACAGTTTATCATCAAAAAAGTCATACCTAATGATCAAGTAGATTTCATCCCAGGGATACAAGGCTGGTTGAATATATGCAAGTCCATAAAGTTATTCACTATATCAACAGAAGCAAAAACAAAGACCACATGATCCCCTCAATAGATCAGAAAAAGCATTTGATAAAATCCAGCATCCATTTCTAATTAGAAAGAGTATAGGAATAGGTGGCACATTTCTTAAACTGATGAAAGCTATCTATGACAAACCCACAGCTAATATTTTACTGAATGGAGCTAAACTGAAAGCTTTTCCACTCAGAACTGGAACCAGACAAGGTTGTCCTCTGTTGCCATTACTATTCAACATAGTGCTGAAAGTTCTAGCCAATACAATTAGGCAAGACAAGGAAATAAAGGTCATCCAAATGAGAGCAGGGCAGGTCAAACTCTCCCTCTTTGCTGATGATATGATCTTATACTTAGAGAACCCCAAAGACTCAACCACAAGACTCCTGGAAGTCAGCAAAAAATACAGTTATGTCTCAGGATATAAAATCAATGTTCGCAAGTCAGTAGCCTTTGTATACACCAATAACAGTCAAAATGAGTGGCTAATTAAGGACACAACTCCCTTCACCATAGCTTCAAAGAAAATGAAATACGTAGGAATATACCTAGCAAAAGAGGTGAAGGACCTCTACAAAGAAAATTATGAAATCCTAAGAAAGGAAATAGCAGAGAATATTTACAAATGGAAAAACATACCATGCTCATGGCTGGGAAGAATCAGCATTTTTAAAATGTCTATACTTCCCAAAGCAATCTACCAATTCAATGCAATCCCTATTAAAGTACCTACATTGTACTTTCAAGACTTAGAAAAAAGGATTCTGCATTTTGTATGGAACCAGAAAAAAAACTCGTATAGCTAAGGCAGTTCTTAGTAATAAAAATAAAGCCGAGAGCATCAGCATACCAGATATTAGGCTGTATTACAAGTCCATAGTGGTCAAGACAGCATGGTACTGGCACAAAAATAGAGACCCAGATACTTGGAATAGAATAGAAAACCTGGAAATGAAACTTGCAACTTACAACCACCTCATCTTTGATAAACCAAACAAGAATAGACACTGAGGGAAAGACTCCCTATTCAAAAATGGTGCTGGAAGAACCGGATATTCACATGCAAAAAACTGAAACTGGACCTGCACCTCTTTCCTCTCACAAAAATTGATTTAAGATGGATAAAGGACTTAAATTTAAGGCATGAAGCAATAAAAGTCTTCAAAAAAAGCATAGGAAAAACACTGGAAGATATCAGGCTGGGGAAAGACTTCATGAAGAAGACTGCCATGGCAATTGCAATAACAACCAATGTGAGCAAATGGAACTTAATTAAACTGAAAAGCTTCTGTACAGCTAAGGAGAGCACAACCAAAGCAAATAGACAACCTACATCCTGGGAAAGGATATTTGAATGTTTTGAATCAGACAAAAGCTTAATAACTAGGATCTATAGAGAACTTAAATTAATCCACATGAAAAAAGCCAATAGTCCCAAATATCAATGGGGAAAAGTGATGAACAGAACTCTCTCTCAAGAAGACAGATGAATGGCTAACAAACATATGAAAAAATGCTCATAATCCCTAATTATTAGAGAAATGAAAATCAAAACTACCCTGAGATATCATCTAACCCCAGTGAGAATGGCCCATATCACAAAATCTCAAAACTGCACACGTTAGCACAGATGTAGAAAGGAAGGAACACTTTTACACTGCTGGTAGGACTGCAAACTAATACAACCTTTTTGGAAGGACATATGGAGAAACCTCAAAGAACTCAAGCTAGACCTCCCATTTTATCCTGTAATCCCATTATTGGACATCTATTTAGAAGGAAAAAAACTTTTATCATAAGGACACTTACAGTAGACTGTTTATCACAGCTCAATTTACAATCGCCAAAATGTGGAAACAGCCTAAATGCTCCTGAATCCAGGAATGCATTAACAAGCTGTGGTATATGTACACCATGGAACGCTATTCAGCCACTAAAAAAATGGAAGACTTTACAGCAATTGTATTATCCTTGAAGGAAGTGGAACACATTATTCTTAGTAAAACACCACAAAAATGGAGAAACATGAATCCTATGTATTCAATCTTGATTTGAGGACAATTAATGACGTGGTGGAAGTGAGAGTAGAGAGAGAGAGAAGGAGGGAGGGGGTGGGGGAAAGGAAGAACAGAGAGAGGGAAGGAGGGACAGGGGTATCTCAGTGTGGGACACATCTTGTACCTTCAATAAATCCCCAACAACGAAGTTTTCAGAAAAAAAATGGTATCCATAAAACTATTGTAAAAAGAAATAGTAATTAAAGTCCATTGAATGTGATAGGCATCTGCAATCGTGTACATTAAGTCCATGTCCTCTTAGTGACTACTTTTTCTCACTCTTCTCTTTCCTATAATTCTTTCATTTAACATCAGTCTAGCAAATATGAGACCAGGATCCCTATGCTTTTCACCAAGAATTCAATTTCGCTGATGCTTGGCTTCAGACTGTATAGCCCTGGGTGGGAGAACATGTGTGAAGGATTCTTTTAGCAGTCTGCCAAATCAATTCAATCACATGTTTTGCAACACTAGACATCTATTTACCTAAAGTAAAACAGATTAGTAAATCATTTCTAATCAACCTGATGTGTGTATAGCAAATGCATTTAAAAAGTCAACTAGATGACCAAAATGACAACTAGCATTTATGATCAAATAGTGCCATTAAGAAAATAAATAGGTAACACATTTAGGTTAGGCAGTGTACTCCCAGAATTCCACACGAGGAATTTTACTAGGGTGTGGGAGCCCTGTTTTGTTGGATATTTACAACCTTTTAAAGGTTGGAAAAATTATTTTCAAGGTAAGAGTTCTTGAAAAAAATTACCAAAATAGCAACATATGAGTCTTTTAAATATGTTTTTCTTTTACAGAGAAATTATTAATTCATGCATTACAAATATTATGATACTAATATAATCCATGAATTAGTAAATAGGCATTGAGTGGTTTGTTGCCAAGGACTGTGCTAGGCACTGAAGGTTAAAAATAAGAAAAGTTAGGGCAGCGCCTGTGGCTCAAAGCAGTGAGGCGTCGGCCCCATATGCAGGAGGTGGCGGGTTCAAACCCAGCCCCTACCAAAAACTGCAAAAAAAAAAAAAAAAAAAAATCAAAAAGGGGTGGCACCTGTGGCTCAAGGAGTAAGGTGCCATTCCCTTATGCCAGAGGTGGCAGGTTCAAACCCAGCCCTGGTCAAAATAAGAAAAGTTAAAAATGTCCTTTTTATCATACAGCTTATCATATATTGTGGGAAAGACCACAAACAACTGCGTAAAAATGTAAAATTGCCATCATTATAATGATGGTTAATTGGGAAATAAGATCTAATCAAGGACATAAATATGGGATGATCAAATGAAAAATTAAAAATGATTAGAAATTACCTGACAATAGTTCTGGCCTTTGCAAAGGATGTGGCAGAAAGGCACAGAATGAAATGTGGTGGGGTTGAAGGCTGTCACTAAAATGTCTATCACATTCTACAAGAGACAAGGTGCAGTCCCTGATTATCTTCTTTAAAATAGCAATCCCCCATCAACACAAATTCGTAGTTGTTTGTTACACTATTTATTATTTTCCTCTCTTTTGTCCTGCTAGCCACTTTTACAACCTTTGGCAAGGCCTTGATCCTTTCTATCACGTAACATTTCAATAAAACTACTGTTCACAGAATATTTTCCTAAAATGCAAGAGGTATTATGACATCAGTGAGTTCAAGTATTCCCTATAAATTTCAGGATAACATACACATATGTACTTAATGACTCGATACCCATGTTAGCTATTTTATCTCTACCTTCCACTCTACCTGCCTTGCACTTTATATGCCAGCAATACCCAACTAGCTGTTACCCTCCAGCCGTGATTTCTTCTCAGCTATCTCCGGGGTTGGCCTGGAAACCCCTCTTCCCATCTGTGCTTCTGGGAACCTGTCCTTCAGATGTAGTGACTTGTATCAAAGTTTATCAAATCTGTATAACCTTCCTCGATAGCATCCAGCAAATTTAGGAACTCATTCTACAATGGTCCACTTACTTTTCAGAATACCTTATATCACTTAGCACAAAGAGATATAGCTTTTTTTGGCATATTCTCTTTCTGGTTAGACTGTACGCATCTTATTGGTAGGGAAAGAATCTTCTTGTCTTTGAATCAAATACCATGCATATTTCCCGTCACATAGTAAACTCTCCATAAATCAAGTGTTTAAAGGGTGAACCAACAAATGAAAGACCATTTGATTTAGAGCCTTCTCCTTGTCGTTCATTACTCTGATTCTTTCAGTTTTTTATTGTTGTTGTTAAATTACCATTTTTCTAAACCTACACTCCTCTTATCAGATGAATTTGTCTAATACAGAAAGGAAGTACAGCGGTATACAATTAGGATGGGGCCCACACACTACCAATGAATTATAGAGGACAGATGTACGTAACAAGGGGAGAGTATGATGCTCCCAAGTCTTACTCAATGGAGATCTCTCTGTTCTCTTCTCACATGGGTGTATCTTAGGGGGTCAAGCAGTGAGTGATATAAATGGAAAATCTCATGTATTATGACATGGGTAACCCTAGGGGGTTATAGGTATTCATGGACTCATGAAATTTGTTTTCTGGTCCATTCTTAGGTTGTGCACACTAAGAATGTGGGAGCAAATTACCAAAATGTGCAGGAATTGTTTTATAAATTGGGTTTAGCTTACTCTGGATATCCTTATAATTAAAACTTTTTCACTTGGAATTAGAAGCCAACAATATCTTGTTTTAAATAAGTCTTTAAACAGTGAAAATAGAAGTTTTTGGATAATGGAGATCCTGATTTCAGACTAAAATCCATACGTTTCTGTCTGAGGCTTTACACAGTGATAATAGAAGTTTGGGGATAATGGAGATCTGGATTTCAGACTAAAATCCATACATTTCTGACATTTAGAAATGGTCTATTCTTTATTGACCTTCACTTTACTCATTTGAAAGTCTGTATCTTTTTGAGACTAAATGACAAAATAGGTTTAAAGTTTCCACTGAATGCAGTATATAGCATGCACAATAAGTGTTAGCAATTGTAATTATTGTTATTTCCATACTGAAGAGTTTAGAATATTGTGCAGGACCAAAACAGCAGGAATATCCTAGGATGAAGAAAGTGGTATAAATTCTCAATGTATATTGGTTTCTTTCGCCTTTCAGTAAGTTTGCAAAGTGATCGAAATGATAAAGACTCATGTCCATTATACACACAGCAAGGAAAGAAGGAGGGAGAAAACAGCACCCTGTTTCATGGCATTCACACGGAGAGCGAAATCACCAGAGATCAGATAGACAGCGGCAAGGGTAGCGAGAGGAGCAGGTGGGCATGGAGGGCCTGCTACAAGGAAAGAAAGTTTTGCATTTCTTGTGACCATGTGATATATTGGAAGATCTTGCTGTTTCTCTCCCTCTTATGACAGGCCTTAGAAAATCTTTTTGGAAATGATTAAAATGATTTATACATTAACCACATCACTTAATCCTTGATACGTCCATTCAGTTAAGGGACAATAATTGACAATTATTTTTGTGCTATACAATGTTCATCCAAGAAGGGATAAAGATTGCTTAAACAAATACTTTATTTATTCACTCAATAAATGTCTGACAGTCCATCATCAGGTACTATTATTAGGTACTAGGAAGGCTACAGTAGTGAAAAAGGATGAATACAGTTCCCATACATACAGAAATTATAGCTTTTGTTAAAGACACAAAATAAAGAGAAAATCAAACAAGTAATCAATTATTTATCCCAGTAAGGGTATGGGAACCAAATAGGAGGGGCTCACACTAATCATGAAAGTGGGAAGGTGCAACAGGCAAACTCAACTCATTTCACAATTTTGCCGAGGGCTAACCTTTGCTAGCTGTAATACAAGACTCTGATTTTACTCTCAGTCCAATTTCCCAATGTTCCTGTGATCGACTCAGGAAAGAGTCACTTTTCCAAGAATACCCACCATTTACAAAGTCTGTTGACACTTCTCTGGAACTGGAAGTTTTTGAATAAAAGTGAGATGGCAAATCTGAGGGACTTGCTCCTTAAAAGAGGAGAAATTTTTTCAGTTGCAAGAGTTCTGGGATGCAGGGAGAGGGCATTCAGCCCTCGCAGGTCAATGGAGTAGGTTCATTCCTATGCTTGAGCCCCCAAAATACAATCATTCTTACCTGCAAAGATAATGAAGATCTTTGTTCACGTTTGGGGTTAGGAAAGAGGTTATGTGAGGAGGCTACACAGTGGAGGGATTAAGAGCATACGCTCTGACGGCACACTGCGTGAGTTTAATTTTCACTTTATCTTTCACTGACTTTGCAGTCTTAGGCAAGTCGTAAATTTTCTTTACTCATCTCATGTGCATTATTCCATGTGCACAGTAGGAAGAATAACAGAATCTATGACATGAAGTTGTTGTGAGCATTGAATAAAATAATACTTGTAAAATATAAAAATATCCTCTTGCACCTAAAAATGCCTAGTAAACATCAGCTATTATTTCACATGTGGTTAAATTCAGTGTATATACTACTTACACTGCTTCAAATACTTATGAGCATTTTTGTTGTACAATAACACTGTACTGGGAAGAAATTTCTACACAGACTGTGCACGTCTTCCTGAAGATAATGATAATGATTATCATCAATATCATTTATCTAAAACATATAAAACATTGGCCTCATAATTTCAGTATATCATTATAAATATTACATACTAATATGAAAAATGTTTGATAAAAATTGACTTTTTAAAGGGAAAAATTCATTGAGGAAGAAAAGAAAATTGATTGTCCTGGTGAATTTTTTGGCAACCTTGACATTTTCGAGGCTTCAGACATGTCTACTTCTGTGATGGCTGTTTTAGCTACTCACTGTCAACTGAGCTCCAAAACTATCATAGCATTTTGAGAGAAGAGGGGAAGAACCAACATCCACATAACTTTTATTACGGTGTGTTGTTAATATTATTCTATTTTATTATTGTTGTTGTTAATCTTTTATTGTGCCCAATTTATAAATTAGACATTTATCCTAATTATACATGCAAAAGAAAAAAACATCATATAGATAGAGGTTGGTACTATCCGTGGTTTCAAAAATCCACTGAGAGTCTTGGAGTGTATCCCCTGTGGATAAAAGAGGATACTATTTCTGAAATCAGGTAGATAGTATATTTCTTTTCATGGAAGAACAGATTACTGAGTTCGATGTCCCAATATTGTTTGTATACTGTATGCTAAAAATTCAAGACTTGGATTAAGCATTTTAAACAGAAGAATGGTGGTTTTTAGTCCAGCAAATAAATTTATCAAGTGTAATATTTTAAAAACAACATTGAATAAAATTAATACATTGATCTCCTTACATATTCCAGCTCTGTTTGAGTATCTTTATAGATCATTTTTGCAAAAAAGTTAAACATTCATCTTCTAATTTTCACATGATTCCATGAGATGGACAGGCCATATGTTAACATCTTCATTTCACAGATCAGTAACTAGAAGTTACATCACTTTGCCAAATGTAATAAAACCAGTGAGTTGCTTTGAAGTAGATATGATTAGAATTCATATCTACTCAGGCTAGATCGCTTTTCTTTGCATTGTATGCCACCTCTTTATATTTCATCATCAAAAAAAAAAATCTCATCTTTTGGTATCATTAATAAATTGCATATTTAACTCTGTTATTCTGAAACAGGTCATAAACATTAGGTATTTGAGAGCAACAATGTCTTCATAACTGTTTATATCTTAATTTAAATCCGAAGGCGTAAAAAGAATAAAAAAAAAATACTCCCGATTAATCAGTGTTGTTTACCATGATGTTTCTATTAAGTGTCTTTTCTTTCAAAAAAAAAAAAAAGAGACAGAGCCTCAAGCTGTCAACCTGGATAGTGTCGTGGCATTACAGCTCACATTACAGCCCATTCCTGGGCTCAAGCGAGTCTCCTGCCTCCGCCTCCCAAGTAGCTGGGACTACAGGCGCCCGCCACAACGTCCGGCCATTTTTGGTTGCAGCCGTCATTGTTGTTTGGCGGGCCTGGGCTGGATTCGAACCTGCCAGCTCAGGTGTACGTGGCTGGTGTCTTAGTCCATTGAGCCACAGGCGCCGAGCCTAAGTGTCTTTTCTTCACTTAGAAGTTCTGACAGTTACGTTCACAAAGTCATCCTAGAAAAAGTGCTTCATATCTCAATTAAAATTGAGGAGGAAATATCTTTGTTCTTCTCTATTTTAATAAATAGATGTAAAATTAATGTAATGAGTTCATGAGCACAGTGGGCAGCAGTAGGCAATATTCCAGCTGTCAGTCTAGCCCTGGAATTCCCAAGTTGCCAAGTGCATTTCTGAAGGGACCATGTGTTTATACATTGTATATTAGTAGGGCAATGGGCCTTCTTGGGAGGCATCATTCACTGCTCTGCACTTAGAATGGGATTGGAGTAAGGTTAGGGTGAGAGAGAAGTGAATCTCATGCTTCATAAGACTTGGGAGCATTAAACAGAGTAAACATTGGAGTTCAGAGATTTAGGAGTTACAGAAAGAAATGAGAATAAATTTTAATACAGAAGCATCCCTTCCCAGGTCTAATTTGTTGTTCTTTTTCAAAATTAATTCCTTGGTATCCTGCTCCCAAACCTAAACCACAGTACTTTCCTCTGTCTCTAATATTTTCTTATCGTTTTGATAATTTCAAAATCATTGAAGAGCTGTTTCTCTGCCTTTAGCCAAACCAGCTGCCCATTGGAAAGAGCATAAAGACCACCCAGAGCCTTTCAACAGCTCCGCCCAGCAGCGAGCTGATGTTGACAAGTGCCAGTCCCAATTTTCCTGGCTCCAGGAAACCTTTGTACCAGAAAGTGCTATCACATATTTTAATTTCCCTAGTGAGTCAGCTTCCCTTCCACGCTGCTTTGTCCAAAACTGGATATTATCAAGATGTGAAAGAAGACATGCTGTTCCAGAACTTACGATTTTCTTTTTTGATTCAAGAGCAAATTTGTGAACATGGAGTATTGTGTCACATGATAAAACGAATTAGATTAACAAAGAATTAAGAACACAATATTATATTCGCAGACTACTTTCGTGTAGACTGAATTGTACGTAAGTATTCGAATGTGATTGAATTGGGAAGATTCAAGCACTGAGGTTAAATCTTTATAATCCTTTTTGTTCTTGTTGAAGCAGTTACTTTGTATATTTGAGCATTGTCTTTTTTTCTCACCTACTTGATCCAAATTTATTGAAAGTCAATGGGATTTTCTACTCTTACAAAAATACTTTGGCACTTTGTCATTTCTTTAGGAGTAATTTAAAGTCAACATCAAAGTAAACAAATTATATGACAAGTTAATCATAGACATTTTTATTGGAGGAAAATTGAATAAAAATGAATCAATAAAAACATATTTACACTAGAGTCAAATCAACTTCATGACTGACTCATTCAGATGAACAGGAAGTAATTCGTAAAAGCAAAACATGACGGTGCCAGTCAGTCTATTCCTGCCTGTACATTTCTACCTAACATTTTTAGATCTAGCTTGTCTAACTCTGTTATAACTGAGCCAATGCTTTCTTAACTGGCAAAATCTTCTGTAACCCAGTTTTCAAACCAACTAATGGTAACTTAGAATAAATATACTCAATCTCACTCACTCACATTGATGCGGGAATTTCAGGTTCTTGGTCTCCGCGATTTGAAGAATAAATCCGCGGACCACAGATCAGTGGTAAGACAGAATTTATTTACAGAAAAGAATACAAAAAACACTAAAGCTCCTGATAGAGAGAGAGAGAACTCAAGTGGGGAGAGAAAAGCTCTCTTCGTTTTTCTCCCGGTCATTCCCCGTCTCTCCGCTTAGGCTTTTCGTCTTGGGGTATATATAGGCGCTTGGGTTCCTTGGCCAGAAAATGAATGAACAAAGTCCCTTCCGCCTGGGCAAGGTGAATGAATGTATCCATGAATGAACACAGTTCCTTCCTCCAGGCAAGGGAATGAATGTATCCATGAATGAACACAGTTCCTTCAGCCCGCAAGGTGCCGGGCAGGATGAATGAATGTATCAATGAAGGAACACAGTTCCTACCTCCGGGGCAAGGTGAATGAATGTATTAATGAATGGACAGAGTCCATTCATGGAATTGAGGCCTAGGAAATTCACATGTAATTGACCTAGGCATCGGAAATGGAGGTTCTATCTTTAGTGCTAAGTGTAAACTGAAGGAGACACCAAGGTGCAGGTGTCTCCTCGGCAGTTGTCCGGCCTTTGTGGCTATTGGAGCCTCTGCGTGTGGGGGGGGTGGGGGTTGGAGGTCCCCCACCTTGCCTATCATACAGCTCGCTGGTTCCTCAGCTGTGCCGCTGCTGCACCGACACTACCAAAGTGGAGGCGGCAGTTCTGCCAGCTCCGCTGAGCTGGTCAGGGCGCCAAATGTCCTGCATCAACATTATCGCCGATTCTCTTTATTCCCACACTACCAGTAATATGTGCATAACCAGCAGGGCTTAGAATCAGTTTATCCGGTTGGTAGGTAGTAAAATTTAATGTTACGATGTCTACATTATACTCACAGATATAACTCAACTCTGCTGGGTCTCCAATGGAGTTTCCAAATACATTTTCCTCAATTTTTGTGTACCCTGAGTTGTTCAAATGGACCATTATTTGGGTCCTTGTCTTTTGTTTTGTTTTGTTTTTATTATTAAATCATGCTGTGTACATTAGTGCAATCAAGGGGTAAAATGTGCTGGTTTCATATACAATCTGAACTATTTTCATCAAACTGATTAGCATAGACTTCATGGAATTTTCTTAGTTATTGTATGAAGACATTTGTATTCTGCATTTAGTAAGGTTCTCCTGTACCCTTCTAAGATGCACCATCGGTGTGGCCCCACCAATTATCCTCCTTGTCTTGAGCTCTTATTTAGAGACTCACTTAGCTTCCAAATTGGCCCACAGCTGGGGGCTTCCTTTTGTTGAGGCAGTCATTTCTTGCTTAACTGAAATACTGCTCCCGATCTCTAATGTGCATCTATGACCTTGATGGGGCACAAACCTCCAGGAGGCTTCACCTTTTTACTCTCTTGATTCCACCCAGCTGGCACTGCCCAAGTGCAGAGTGATGTAAAATTCAGATGGAACTATTAGCCTCTAGAAGTTTTAGCCATCTTATCTACCTTATATGTGTTTTCCTCACTGCAAAAGAGTAAGATTCAACACATTTTCAAAGATATTTTCACATAAATTCATGGTAAACTTATAACTGAAAATTTTAAGTAAAATGACATTCAGAAGACCAGTATATTTTCATGTAGTTTCTTCATTGAAAAATGAAGGAAGGCTGCATGCTAAAACACTATGAGAAACCAATACAATTTAAAAAATGGGAAAGTTCTAGTATTCACAAGAAATTGTGATAATGCCTTGTGCATGCTAGAATTTTATTTTCAAAAATGATGGATGCAAACAATAATATTTAAGAGTAAAATAATTCAAGTTTTGGCAATCTTCCATGTTTTTTAAAACAGTTTTATTTTATTTTGTTGTAAAATTTTTGGGTATAACAAGAATATTGAAGTATCTTTAAATGGTGAAGGGTATATAAGATGCTGAACAAAAAAAAGTTAGAATTAAAAGATTCAAGAGGCTGCACATAAATAGTGCCATTTCAAATATTTCAAAGGTAAATTATGAAAAATATTTTTCCTGGAGTCAAAGTTATTACTTTTCAAAAATGACTTGAAAAGTAATGCTTTGAAAGGATTACTTTTCAAATGAGAGAACCAAGATGGGACTTGTATTACCACATATTTAAACTGTGTAAAAAGGTGCTGTTTTTAAAATGAATATTGTATTAATACAGGGTATAACTAAATAGGTTAAAGAATAATGAAAATAAGAAAAAAATGCCATCCAGAAATAGATCTGCATATATGTACAGTTTTAAAGCATGGTGAAGCTGTTCTTTGAAGTCAGCGAAAAGAGCCTGGCTGAGTTAATATGTGGTTCTGGAATTGGATTAAATTCCTTATGATTCTCTCCCTGGAGCTATGGAAATTGGCAGCTTACTCTGAAATACTTGGCTTGGTAAAAGAAGGTAAATATCTGATTAAAATCATCCTCAACAATGCCAGAAAGAGAATGGAGGTGGTGGGGAAGATTTCAAAGTGGCTGTAGTGTCTAATATGGGAAGCATTGTATTCATACCAAACGAATTCAATCACTAAACCATGTGATCACAAGCAAATGATGCAAAATTTCTCAGCTCAGTAAACATTTCACCACGACTTCCAAACTTACTGATATAAATTTCACTATAGTCTATTTTATACTTTAATATTCTCTGTATTTATCTTGATGATTTTGTTCTTATCCCTTATATGTTTTCTTCAAGCTTCCTTAATTCTTCCATTTTTTTTTCAGACTTTCAAAGTACGTCTTTCCCATAGGTCTTTGCAAAGAACCAGCTACTTGATACATTGATAAAGTCTAAATTTCTGGTGTGCAATTTATTAATTTCCTCTTTTACTCATATTATTTCCTTTTTAAATATTATTTATATTTGCTATTTTTTCTAGCTTCATGATATGAAGTTTCTGTCTGCTATATTTGCTTTCTCCATGGGTATTTGTCATCTTCGAATAACTGTTTCGATGGTATGTGTTTTGCTTTTGTTGCTTTGTTTTTTCTTCTTGCTTATGCAATTGGATTTCTTTAAATATTTAGGATTTGGGAGTATGTCTATACATATACAGAGTGGACATAAAGTTCATGTACAAATTAAAACAGTGTAACATAATTCATTGAACACAAACTTTATGGACACCCTATATAATATGCACATATTTTATATTTATATATATGCACATATATACTATATATACATATACAAATATTGACCTTAGTGGTACCAGTGGCCTATGCTTCTGGCAATGGTTCCAAAGTCTGATTCTCTGATCATTTTGAATATCAGAAGTGTTTCAAAGTTTTGTGGCTTTGTATATTAAAATCAGACTGATGAGCTTTTCTGTAGCCTTTAAATAATAATTGCATCAACTTCTCATTATCCCTGGTTCCATTGCAAAGATCTTAATTTTTGTTTTGTTTTTTTTTTACACAGAGTCTCACTTTCTTGTCCCCAGTAGGGTGCCAGGTTGTCATAGCTCACAGCAACTTCAAACTCTTGGGCTCAAGCGATCCTCTTGCCTCAGCTTCCCAAGTAGCTGGGACTACAGGTCCCCACCACAATGACCAGTTCTCTTTGTAGAAACAGGAGGCTCACTTTTGCTCAGGCTGGTCTTGAACTCCTGAGCTTAAGAAATCTACCAACCTTGGCTTCCCAGAGTGCTGGGATTACAGGCATGAGCCGCCAGGCCCAGCCAAGATCTTGATGTTTAGATTTTAGTGTTCTTTGGGAGAAAGCATCCTTTCTAAAAGGTATTATTTTATTTGTGTGCAGTAAATAATTCTTCAGATCTTATGGATTTTAGCATTATTGTGATCCTATTTATATTCCCTATTCCAGAAACCGCTCACAAGTATAGTCTGTTGATACTTTCCCAGCATGTTGATGTTGCCATGGATTTATTTACTTGTTATTTTGTTCAGTGTTTTTGCTCTTAATATCTACGGTTAATTTGATAGAATTTCGGAGAGAGGTAAATTAACATGGTAAATTGCACACATTTGACATTTCATACCTCTTATTTTTGTTTAACTGTAAGACTGTATCTATCCCATATCTGGGATAGGTGGACCTTAAACTTTAGCCTGTGTCAGAATCACCTGAGGGTTTGTAAAAACGCAGAGTTAGGCCTTTTGCCAGAGTTTCTGATTTGGTAAATGTGGGAGGACCTAAAGATCTAAACTCTAAGAAGTTCCCAGGTGTTTCCATTGACACTGATCAGGGAACCATACTTTAAGAATCACAGACTAAGGGACATCTTTTCAAGTAGGGCTAAACAGATACAGATCGTGTATTCTCAAATTAAACTGCTGGAATTGGGGCTTGAGTGCCCAAACGGATCTCTTGATTCAAGGTACAAAGACTGATTCACTGTCAACTGTAAAATGTCACCTGCCGTTAAAGCAAAAGCAGTATGACATGCTGATATGTAAGGGATTCAGCTTCACATGGCTTTCTGGATTATTTGGTTTTGAAACAGCCATTTTTCAGGTGAAGAAAATTAGAATCAGCGAAATAAAGAGACTTGTGCAAAGCTAATTACTGGTTAACTCGGGAAAATCGGGATAACATACATGGGGCAGGAGATAAATTAACTGACCTGGTTTTACATTTAGAATGTAAGATTCTGCAATAAGTGTCTAGACTTTCCAGATGGGAGAAAAACCTTGAATTTTAACAGAAAATTCTTGGGAGATTGAGGTAAAGTTGTTTCCTAACACTCAAAAGACCATCGTTTCGTTGGTATGTTTATTTTCCCATTTGGGCCTCAGGGAACCTCTGTACACATGTTTATGGCAACACTGTGTTTACATCTGTCAATAAACACACCGGCCTCCTGCTCTTCTCACCTTTGACTGCTTTCCTCCTATATTTCAAACAAGATCTCCTATAATTTCTATCCAGGTCACAAAACGTGTCCTTTCTCCCTGCTGTCACTTAATTGACAGTTTAAGCTAAATTATATTTAAATATTACACGTACTGCTCACCATTAAGTTATAATTACAGTGAAATTTAAGCTAGAATCAATATTAAGTATTCACCCAAACCATTGCATTCAATTTGATTAATGATTGCAATTGATTGATGTGAATTAAGAATGGCAGAGCATTTAAAAGCATTACAATGATCAGCTACATTGAATTTTCACAGCAATACACTCTTAGAATACTTCACATGTAAATGGTCCTAGACTTCAATATTCTAAACTAGGATCCGGAAATAGAAATCACAGTATTAGGGCAATATTTGTTCTCCCCATTGCTTAAAATATCTAAACATAAGAAAACTAAGTTCCTTAAATTACTATGACTACTTTGGCTTTATTAACTGAATTACACAAGTATGTTCTCCTATCTCCAAATCTCGCCTCAAAGTTGTCACATGATACGATGCGTCGTGTAAATGCTCTTGAGAAGAAAGGAGCAGACATTGAACAGGGTAGAAACTGCCTGTTTCAAAAGTTCAGGAACAAAGTGTGTGTTGTACTAAACTTTACCATAAATAAAATCTTAGACAATTCACAGCCATGCATTCCAATTTGTGCTGCACTTAAGTGTCTAATAAATGGAGTTTAAGGATGATTGCTAGCAAGCTATGCCTGAAGCCTTGAAATCAACATCAAAAGCTTTGTGTATTTATGATATTTGTAATTACATTTTTCTTCCTTTCTCAAATACTAATAGAAAGATTTCATGATTAGTGTAAGTAAATTAACTTAATTTTTATATTTTTAGTAAATTCAAGGATGTTTCAAGGAAAAAAGAAATATAGTTTAATTTCTATCTTAAATATAATTAAATGAAGGATTGATAAGATGAGTATATAACAAAATTTTCTCCTAGCCATTTTTTTTTCACTTCCTTCTTTTACAGAGCTAAAAATAATTCTGGTTTTTTTTCTTTTTTTATTGACAATGATAGCAGTAGACTTTTTTCTTTTCTGTTTAGAGTGCTGGTTTCTTAACTGACTCTTGTTTTGGCTTCCACCATATCAAAAATGGAAAATAGCCAGTTGTGCAAAAAATTCTGATGCATTTGCAAGGTACAAGTATGTAGCTTAAAGCTTTAAAGCTTAGTTATATATAGAGTCAGCCTGTTTTCCTGCCAAAATGAATAAACCTCTCAGTGAACTTCTGAAGTTCACCTCAAAGTTCATGGTGCAGTCAACAGAACATTTCAGTACAGGAGAGCAGAGTGAAGTAAACAGACCTCCACCAATTAGCAGATACAAGGGAATATTATTAATTCTAACCCCACTGAATTGTGACCTTGCAATGTCAGTTGAAGTATATTTTTGGGGTGAGGTTGAGGGAGTGAGATATTTTTGCTAGCTGAAAATATTGCCTGGACATTTAAAAAATGTTTACATAACACATTTTCTGGCTTATATTATTGAAGAAACCAAACTACTTTTAAAGACTATAACATCAGTCTATATTTAAGAAATTAAGTAGTTCTGTATTATTACTTTTCATTAGTTAAAAAGACTAAGATGGTTTCCTGTGTATGGCTTCAGAAAAATTATATATTATGTACCTTAAAAGCAAAAAAAAAGTAAGGTCTAAAAATTCTATAACTATCTAATCATCTATCTTCAAACATATTCTTAAAAAACATATTATAAATTAAGAACATTTAAGTCAAGAAGGATTTTTGAAAAATTCTGTGTATTTTAAAATAGTGCTATATTTCTTATTGGCTTGTATTATGCATTTTAAAATTTTTGTATATTATTTATTACCAGAAGTATTAACAATTGAAATGTATTTTATAAATGGCAAGAAGTATTATAGTAATTTAATGATTATGTTTTCATATTACTTTTTGAACATCTATAGATTTAGAATAGAATTCTTCCATAGTTCCTTGGTCCTAAAAAGGATCTATGGATTTATGTTGATATGTGTTTATTTCTGCCTTCTTAGAGTTATTGTAGCACAAATCTTATTAATATGATAATACGATACTATATTAAAAACTAGAATATAGAGTGTAGAATAAATCTACTTTTAAATATAAAGGATTATTCATTAATTATAAAATAAATCAACAAGAAACACAAACATGAAATATGGACAAAAATTATCCATAATCCATCCAAAAAAGATAATTAATTTTAGCAAGAAAATTATTTACTACTCTCAAAAATAGGCATATTCTTGAATAAACATTGCACTTAAAATGGAAATTTTGAAATATATATTATAAAATGCGTACTTAATAAGATGTTGAAAAAACTTAAAAAATATAAGATAAAATTAGATCTACACTTACTATGACAAATCAGAAAGTGTCCTTGGAAGGAAATCGAATACTTACTTAAAAATGAAAATTTCAAAAGACAAATACATTTGAATTTCACATTTATTTTTGCCAATCACACTGGCATTACCCGTAAGCAATCTGCAAAATAAATGTGCTATTTGAATTAGTTTCTCATTCCCAGAGCTTCAAAAAATGGAAGACATTCATTTATAAATACAATGCATAAGATAGTATTTCAGAAGCAAAGAGCTGTGGCGTTTGCAAAATGTCTAAGCAGAGGATCCGGAGATTGTATCCTAAACTCAAGATGCTCTAATTTTGGTCAGTGTTAGTACTAGTACAAAGGTGTTGAACCAGAAGAAGCTGGCCTTCCGAGCCACTGCCTCAGGGAGGCTTCAGAACATTCTGAGGCTGGGGGGGTACCCTGCTCCACAAAGCTGTCAATGACGGCATTATCCCATCATAGCAAAAGTTCTCCAAAAGTTGCCAAACATGCAGTATCTCAAATGTAATTTTTTTCTTTTTCTTTTTTAAAATTTCAAAATTTCATGGGGTTTACATGATTTGCTTTTGTGCAGTTTGAGTTGTAAGTTTGTCCATCTCCCAGATAGCATGTATCGTACCCACTAGGACTGAATTTACCTATCCTCTCCGGCATGCTCCCACCTGCTCAGTTTCCATTAAATTTTACTGTGATTTATGTGCATCGGTGTCCATCAGTTAGTTCCAATTTAATAGTGAATACATGTGATGTTTGTTTCCCATTCTCGCCATACTTCACTGAGAAGAATAATCTCCAGTTCCATCCCAGTTATTACAAAAGGCATTAGCTCACCATTTTTTTCATGGCCAAATAGTATTAGATTGTGTGTGTGTGTATCACTGTTTACTAATCCACTCATATATTGATGGCCATTTGAGTTGATTCAATTCAATGTCTTTACAATTGTGAATTGTGACGAAGTAAATATTCTAGTGCATATGTCTTTGTGATAAAATGGCTTTTTTTCCTTTGGGTACATAGCTAATAGAGAGATACTGCTCTCTTAGCTGGAGAGATATTGCTATATCAAATGGTAGGTCTACTTTTATTTCTTTCAGGTATCGTCATACTGTTTTCCATAAAGGTAACTAGTTTGCAGTCCCACCAACAGTGTATAGGTGCCGCTTTCTAGTTGCATCCACACAAGTATCTGTTGTTTGGGGTATGTTTTAAGGAACACCATTCTCACTGGAGTTAAGTCATATTTCACTGTGGTTTTGATTTGCATTTCCTTGATGTTTACAGGATGTCGAGCATTTTTTCATATATTTATTAGTCATGAGTCTGTCTTCGTTTGAAAAGCTTCTGTTCATTCCTTTCCCCAATTTTTCATGGAGTTGTTTGATTGCTTTTATTTATTTTTTTTGTTGTTGATTTGAGTTTTTTAGATTCTGTCTTCACTTCTTCATTGGATGTATACCATGTATGTACTTTCTCTTTGTAATTTAATCAAGTCCCATTTAATTTTTGTTGCTGCTATGACTACATTTAGGGTGTTCTTCATAAATTCTTTACCAAGACCAATATTTATGAGTTTTTCCAACATTTTCTTCTGTAATTCTTATAGTTTCATGTCTTAAGTTTAAGTCTATTATCTATAATGAATGGATTTTCATTCCTGGTGATAAGTGCAGGTCCTGTTTCAGTCTTTTACATGCAGCTATCCATTTTTCCCAGCACTATTCATTGAATAGAGACTCTTCCCCCAGGGTATGATTTTATCTGCTTTGTCAAAGATCCTGTAGCATATGTGAATGGGTTTACATCTGGGTTCTCTGTTCTGATCCTTAAGTCTATGTCTCTGTTTTTGTTCCAATACCATGCTGTTTGGCAATATTCTCTGCATATTGGCTACCTCTTTATAAAATAATATTTTCTAAGTATTTTGTAAAATTTTTAATGGTTATTTTATAAATAAAGGAACATTTATCTACAATTTTCCATTTTACCTAAATATGGTGGCTTTACGGTGTCCTTTGGGACATGCTATATAGCCATCTACTATGCCTTGATGTCCTGTAAAGTGATGCTTTCAAATTTGGCCTTTTTGCTTAAGGTTGCTTTGGATATTTGGGCTCTTTTCTGGTTCCTAAGAAACATTGAACAATTTTTCCTAGATCTGTGAAAAATCACTTTGTTATTTATTTTTTTAATTGTTGGGGATTCATTGAGGGTACAAAGAACCAGGTTACATTGATTGCATTTATTAGGTAAAGTCCCTCTTACAATTGTGTCC
This sequence comes from Perodicticus potto, assembly GCA_963574655.1. Taxonomy (NCBI): domain Eukaryota; kingdom Metazoa; phylum Chordata; class Mammalia; order Primates; family Lorisidae; genus Perodicticus; species Perodicticus potto. The sequence goes on along the minus strand of CAUYRH010115292.1, from coordinate 15,817 downwards.
TGCTCCCAAAGGATGTGTCATATACTGTGACCCCCCACCCCTTGCCTTCTTCCCTTTCACTGCTCTCCCCTTTCTCCATCCCCCACTATATACTAGGTCATTAAAATTGTCCTCATATCAGAATTGAATACATAGGATTCTTGCTTCTCCATTCTTGTGATACTTTACTAAGAATAATGTGACCCATTTCCATCCAGGTTAATACAGAAGATGGGGATTACATTGAATCTCTAGACCACTTTGATTAGCTTAGATATTTTAACAATGTTGATTCTGCCAATCCATAAGCATGGTATGCTTTCCATTTGTTCATGTCCTCTGAAATTTCCCTCCTCAGTATTTCATAGTTCTCTCTGTGGAGATCTTTCACCTCCTTAGTTAAATATATTCATAGGTACTTTATTTTGTTTGGTGCTATTGTTAAAGGTATTTAGTCTTTGAATTGATTCTCAGCATAACTGTTATTGGCATATGTGAATGCTACTGTTTTGTGTATGTTGATTTGTAATCTGAGACTTTGCTGAGTTTATTCATCAATTCCAGGATTCTTTTGGCATAATCTTTGGCAGGGTTTCTAGATAGAGGATCAGATCATCAGCAGACAGTGCAGGTTTGACCTCTTCTGTCCCTGTTTGGATACCCTTGATTTCCTTCTCTTGTCTGATTGCTCTGGCTAGGACTTCCAGCACTATGTTGAATAAAGTGTTGATACTGGGCATTCTTTTTTGGGTTCCACTTCTAAGAAAAAATGCTCTGAATTTTTCCCCATTCAGTATGATATTCGCTGTGGGTTTTATAGCTTTTATAATGTTTAGATAAGTTTTATCTATGCTTATTTTGTTAAGTGGTTCTTATCATAAAAGGGTGCTGAAATTTCATCAGATGCTTTTTCTGCATCTATTGAGAGAATCATATGGTCTTTGATTTTGCTTCTATTTATGTGGTGAATAACATAGATAGATTTGCATGTGTTAAACCATCCTTGAATCTCTGAGAAGAAGCCACTTGGTCATGGTGGATTAATTTTTTGATGTGCAGCTGAATTCAGTTTGCCAGGAATTTATTAAGAACTTTTGCATCTAGATTCGTAAGGGTATTTGGTCTATAGGTTTCTTTGTTGTTGTTATGTTCTTTCCTGGTTTGGGGACTAAGGTATTATTGGCTTCATAGAACGAGTTGGGGAAGGTTCTTTGTTCATGATGTTATAGAACTATTTTTCCAGTATAGGTAGTAGTTCTTCCTTGTAAGTCTGTATCTTTCCTAATATAAATACAAAATTAAGTTCTCCAAAACAGAGTCACTTGCAACCCTCACAGTATGACTTGGATAGTTTATTAAAAATTGCTTTATGCAATAGTTTTTAATTCGATAAAAATATCTGAACAGACTTAGGCTATTTATTATGACTGAAATAATGTTTCCTATTGGTGATAAAACACATATATACATGTTAAACCTAATTTGGGCAAAAATATGTATAATAATTAATTGTTCCTTTACTAATTTACTGTGAATCATATAAGTATCTTAGGAACTTTTTATTATCATCTGAGATACACTCACACTCTAAGATTCATCATAGGAAAGATGTGTTGCTTTGCACTTAATCATGATGGAAACGCTTATGTAGATGAGAATATCGATGATTTGCAAATACACCAGCATTAAAATGTTTTTCAGAATACTAATTAAAATTATTTCCCCTTTCCTTACTTATAAACCATAATTTATTCTCATTTGTGGTAAAGAAAATTGCTTTCTAGGGCAGACTACTATTTCAGTATCAGTACAGTGTGGTATTTAATAGGCTCATATGTATAAAAACATGATATCCTTTCTTGGGTTTAAACAAAACATACACTTGCAATATATTTAGTTACTTGTTTGTTTGATAGCATACACTCTTTTTGCATTATTTGATTTCTACAACAGTATTTTGCAACTTCAATTTATAAAATAACATTTAAACCATAAGTAGGAGAGGAGGGTTAAAATTATGTTTTTGTCTAAGTTTTGTTAGGATGGGGAAAATCTTTTTATTGTATAAACAAAAGGAAAGTTTGCTACTTCCACTAATAATTTATAGGACTTAGCAATTTTTCAAGCACAAATTAACTTTAGCTACATGATTGAGTACATGATCATTCTGAAAAATTCAAATTTCTTCAGTAGCCTCAATAGTAGAGTAATGACATTATTTATTTTACTTAGCACTCCTCTGCTCATCTTAGTTGCAAATGCACACTAAATATCTACAATGTTTTTAAATACAGTGACCTGAAAAATAATTTTTTTCTAAAGTTGGCTGAATTTTTTTCCACTAATGTTGGAGATAATGTTTGTTATTAATATTATTTGTGATTGACAAAGCATAATTGAATAGATTTAAGTGATACAATATGAGGTTTTGATAGTTGTGTACAATATGACAAGATTAAATGAAGCTGATTAACAACATATCTATCCCTTCACTTATCTTTTTTTTTTAGAGTGAGACTCTTGAAATCCTCTCTCTCAGCTATTTGAAATACATTGTACATTATCACTGACGATAGTACAGGACAGCAGATCTGTATTGTAGATCTCAATACCTATTCCTCCTCAGTCTTAAACTTTGTATCCTTTGACCAGCATCTTCCCACCTCTCCTTGTCTTTGGTCACCATCCTCTGATCAAGTGTTCTATTCGTTACTTCTATGAGTTCAACTTTAGTAGGCTCCACCTGTGATTGAGATTCATGTGGTAGTTTTCTTTCTGTACCTGGCTTATTTCATAACATAATGTCCTCCCAAGTCATCCATGCTATTACAAATGACAGCACTCCCTCACTTTTAAGGCTAAATAGTGCTCCTTCCTGTACATAGGCCCCATTTCCTTTATCCACCCATCCCCTGATGGACACTTAGGTTGCTTGCACACCTCAGCTGTTGTGACTAACACTAGTGAGCATAGCAGTACAGCTATCCCTTCAACATATTCATTTTTATTTCTTTGGATCGACACCAATGGGTAGATTATTAGATCTCACAGCATTTCTACTTTTTTATTTTTTGAGGAACTTCCATACTATTTTTCACAATGGCTATACAAATTTACATTGTCTCAACAATCTATGAAATTTCTCTTTTCTCTGCATTCTCTCTAGTACTTTTTATCTCCATCATTTTGATGAAAGTTATTTGGACGGGTGTGAAGTAATGTTTCATTGTGCTTTTCATTTGAGTTTCCCTGAGCATTTTTCATGGACCTATTGAAATTTGTATGTCTTCTTTTCAGAAATGTCTCTTTCAGTCTTTTGCCCATTTTTTAATGAGGTTATTTGTTTCCTCACCATCAAGTTGTTTGAATATTGTATATATTTTGGATATCCATCCCTCATCAGATATATAATTTACTAACATTTTTTCTCATTCTGTGGGTTTTACCTTCATGCTTTGTTTCTTTTGACATACAGATGCTTTTTACTTTGATGCTATCCCATTTGTCTATTTTTGCTTTCATAGTTTGTGCTTTTTGTGATCGTTATCCAAAATGATTATTATCTGGGCCAATATGCTGGAGCTTTTCCTCTAGGCATTCTTCCAGTAGTTTTGCAGTTTTAGGTATTATATTTAAATACTTAATCCATTTTGAGCTTACTTTTGTTCAGGCTATAAAATAAGAGTCTAACTTCATTCTTCTGCACGTGAATATCCAGTTATCTCAGCATCATTGAAAATATTGTCCTTTTTGCATTATGTATTCTTGGCACCTTTGTCAAAAAACAGTTAAGTAGAATTATGCAGGCTTATTTCTGGGGTTTATATCCTATTTTATAGGTTGATGTGTCTGCTTTTACAACACTATCATGCTGTTCTGATTACAATCACTTCGTAAAATGTTTTGAAATCAGTATGATGTCTCAAGCTCTGTTGCTTTTGCTCAAGGTTGTTTAGTATATTTGGGATCTTTCATTGTCTCATAAAAATTTTAGAATTTCTTTTACTTACATAAAAATTGAAATTTTGATAGAGATTTATAGTATATGTTAATTTGTGGGGTGTTATGAATATTTTCACAGTATTAATTCTTCCAATCAATAAATTTCAGGATATCTTTCCATTTATTTGCATTTATTCCAATTTATTTCACCAATTTCTTATAGTTTTTAGTATAAATGTCTTTTATCTCTTTAGTATAAATGTCTTTTACTTACTCTTATGAGTAAGTAAAGACTTACTCATAAGTCTTTAAATTTTATTTTATTATTTTAAATTTTTTTAGAGACAGAGTCTTACTTTGTTGCCCTCGGTAGAGTGCCATGGCGTCACAGCTCACAGCAACCTCCATGTCTTGGGCTTACTCAATTCTCTTGCCCCAGCCTCCCGAGTAGCGGAGACTACACAAAGCCTGGCTATTTTTTGTTGCAGTTTTGGCCAGGGCTGGGTTCAAACCCACCACCCTCGGTATATGGGGCTGGTGCCCTACTCATTGAGCCAAAGGTGCCGCCCCTATATTGATATTTTATATAAGATTGTTCCTTAATTTTCTTTGTAGGTAGTTTGTTATTAGTTCATTGAAATACTACTGATTTTTGTATGATGATTTTGTGCTTTGCAACTTTATTGAATTCATTGATAAATTCTAATAGTTTTTTGTCAAGTCTTTAGGGTTTTCTTTATATAAGATAATGTTACCAGGAAATAGATAATTTCTCTTCTTCCTTTCCTATTAGTAAACTTTTTTTTCTTTCTTTTGCTTAATTGTTCTGCCTATGAGTTTTACTATTATGTTGAAAAGAAATACTGAGAATGAGCATCTTTTTCTTTTTCCTGATCATAAAGGAAGAGTTTTCAAATTTTCAACTTTGAAAATGAGGTTAGGCACAAGTTTCTCATATATGGCCTTTCTCGTGTTGATGTCCATCTTTTCTACATTTAATTGGTTGTGAGCTGTTATCATGAATGGATGTTGACTTTTGTCAAATGCATTTTCTGCATCTATTGAGATAATCATACACTTTATATCCTTACTTTTGTTAGTGCGATAAGTCACATTTGCTGACATATATGTCACACTATTCTGATATCTCAGGGATAAATACCACCACTTGATCCTGATGAATTATTATTTTAATGTGTTCTTGAATTTGATTTGATAATATATTGCTAAGAATTTTTACATCTATGTTAATCAGAGATATTGGTCTATATTTTCCTTTTCTTGCAGTTTCTTTGTCTTGCTCTAGTATTAAGATAATTCTGAGCTTAGTTTAAGAATATTTTTTCTATTTCCATTTTTTTAGAAGAGAGTCAGAAAAAGTGATATCATTGTTCCTTTAAATGTTGGTAGAATTCAGCAATGAAGCTTTTTAATACTGGGCTTTTTGTTTTATGGGAGAATATTAACACTCATTTGATTTCCATAAATTGTTATTGATCTGTTCAGATTTTCTATTCATTTATGATTCCCTCTTGGCAGCTTATATGTGTTTAGGAATTTTTTACTTCTTCTAGGTTATCCAAAATTAATTTTTAATTCTTAATAGTAGTTTTATGATCTTTTGTATGTCAGTGATATTAGATATAGTTTTCCTCTTTCATTTCTGATCTTATTTATTTGAATAGCCCCAAATAATATGGTTAGGGTTAGGGTTAAGGTTAGGGTTAGGGTCCTTTTTCTCAGTTATTCAATTTAAGGTTTATTCAATTTAGTTTATCTTTTCAAAAAAACCAAGTATTAATTTCACTAATGTTTTCTTTTGTTTCTTTAAGTTTATATTTTACTTCATTTATTTTTGCTCTGATTCTTGTCATTACCTTCCTTCTAATTAGTTTTCTTTCTTCTACTTTGGACTTCATTTGTTCTTCTGATTTTTTGAGGTATAACTTTAGATTGTTTAAGATCTCTTTTTTTCTTTTTTGTTATAGGAATTTATCACTATAAATTTCCCTTTTAGTACAGCTTTTGCTACATATAATAAGATTTGATCTATTATGTTTCTATTTTTATTTTTTCAACATTTTTTATATTTCATTTTTGATTTATTTTGTGACCTCTTGGTTTACATACTTGTGTATTTTTTAAAATTCTTCCTATTAATGATTTCTACAATCATGCTCTTGCGATCTGAAAATAATGCTTGAAATGGCTTTGGTCCTCTTTAAATTTGTAAGGTTTGTTTTACAATCCAAAAAATAATATGTAGATCAAGATATGATTTATCCTGGACAATGTTACCTGTGCAGTTGAACATAACACAAGCCCTCAAACTTAGTTGTATCCCTTTTCTGTCCCTGTGGTTGGATAAAACCAAATGTGTTCTTTGCAGGTGATACTGCCCTTCAGTTGTTCAATCACAACTCTTCCGACTGCAGTTTAGAGGAATGTCTTTGTCTCACTTCTGAGTTGGGAGATGCCAATGGTGGCATGTTTTTTCCTGGGGATATTTAGCAATTAAATTGATGCATAGAAGGGAGAAAAAGTGGAGTTAAGCCTGAGGAATCTCTTTTTTTTTTTTTTTTTTGAGACAGAGTCTCACTCTGTTGCCCAGCCTAGAGTACTGTGGCTTCAACCGAGCTCACAGCAACCCCAAACTTCTGGGTTCAAGCGATCCTCCTGTCCAGGCTTCCCAAGCACACTAGCTAATTTTTCTATTTTCAATAGAGATGAGATCTTGCTCTTTTTGAACTCCTGAGCTCAAGGGATCCTCTTACCTCTGCCTCCCAGAGTGCTAGGAATACCAATGTGAGCCACTTCAGCTGGCCAAGCCTAAGGACTTTTATTCTACCATTTTGCTATCATCACTTCTGAAAGTTGGCTAACTTCTTTTCTTTTTTTTTTTTGAAGACAGAGTTTTACCTTGTCACACTCAGAGTGCCATGGCATCATAGCTCAACCTCAAACCCTCCAGCTTAAGCAATTATCTTGCCTCGCCTCCCCAGTAGCTGGGACTATAGCACTGGCCACAACACCCAGTTATTTTTTTTATTTTTTTAGAGACAGGGTCTCCCTCTTGCTCAGGCTGGTTTTATACCCCTGAGCTCAGGCAATCCACCTGCCTTGTCCTCCCAGACCGCTAGGATCACAGGCTTGAGCCACCTGCCCGGCCTTTGGCTAAATTCTTAAAGTATTTTTTCTTATGAGGTAAAAGCATTTCTCTGCAAGATATTTTTATATATTACTTGCAATGGCATCATAATAAAATAAATGGAAATTGAGGCAATGAGTGTTACTATAAACCATGTTTACAGAAAGAAAGAAGGGATAATGTACTATTTGAACACGATAATGTGTTATTGAAAAGTGAGAAAACTGAAAAGAAAGCTATAACATGTTTTATTTCTATGTTCTCTACTTACAAAAACTAGAAAAAAATAAATAAAAAGTTAGATGAGGAAATTATAAAACCACAGGTAATTGTTTAGATGAGATTAGGAGACTAAGCTCAGGAAATTTATCCTACACTGTCAGTTGGATTCATAGGTGCAATTTCAGAACACCTGTCAGTAATCCTGACAAAATCATAATAAAAGGAAAACATGCCATAAGACTAATGATAGATAAATGCTTTCAAAATGAAAAGAAGAATATAATTCATGAATGACAGGTAGATTCAGAGAAAAATTTAGAATAAATTGTAAATTTGTGAAAGTTTTATTAGCATAACTTTAGAGTTGTGGTTTCAGAGGCAGAAAAAAATAAAACATAGTCAAGATTCAATTGGATGTCATTAGCATGAATACAGAATTGTTACCTAAAACTAAAGAAGTACAGACTCCACTGAGGAATGGGTAAAGTCTGCTAAATACAAATAGGTGTAACACTCCAGACAATATCAGACCAAGGATTAACAGCTGAATGATGTGCAAACTGGAAGACTCTATTGTTTATAAAAAAGGGACGTTCAGAATATCTACCTATACCAGAAGCAGCCTCCAGGTAGATTTGTACTGCCCTTAGACCCCTGGAAGAAGCATACTTTTTTCCAGACTCGGATAAATTATGTGAGCGGTTTGAGATGGTCAGGTTTAACACTACCAAATTATTATAGCATCCTTCATAGCGCTAATTTACTTGAGATGCTAACATTTCTTCCAGAGCTAGCAAATTATCTTCTCAAACCGGATAATATTTAAAAATTCAATATACAAATAAATAATATCCTGACTTCCAATATCAGAATGTTTAAAATGTTACCATAATCAGATTGGTAATGATGAGAACTAATTCTATTAAGTAATCTAAATTTTTAATTTGAATTAAAATACACAATCATTAGATGTGGATTTGGGAAGCATGTCAGCTGAGGAGTATGAGGTATTTGACAAAGTCTGTACATGGCAATAGGATGTTTATTAGACCTAAACTGATGATATATCTTCCCAATATTTAAATTTTGAGCCTTATATAAAGTATTTAATACTTTGGAAGTTTTTGGTATTTTTTTTTTGCTAGGATTGTAAGTTATCCCAGTCTAGGACTTAAAGTTACTATTAAAAATTATTATATTAAAGTTTAATTCCATCAAAAATGTTTATAGATATTTGATGAATTACGTAAATATATGAGATAGTTCTTTTAAAGGAGAGTTTAGTTTGTTCAACAAAAGTTAATATTAACAAAATGGTAAAGATAATTGTTCCTATTTTACTACACTTAAACATTGAATAATGAAATATATAATTTGAACTCAAAAGTTTAAATAACAAGATTTCAAATTGGTATATTTACTAAATTAATGTTACTTCATGACCTGGGCAACTATTAGTATCTTTCCTTGCACATAAAGCCATTTTCCAACATTAGAAGTTCACACAGAAAGTACCTTTAAACATTGCTTTCCCCCACATAAACAGTTTAAATATCTAAAATTTAAAAACCATATAAAATAAATGAAATAATTATTTTTAGATATTGGAAGACAAGCATAACAAGGCTATGATCTGAGAGAAGAAAAACAAATGAGCTGAGCTCTGCAGTGCCCCAACTTATTGCTTACAGGTCATCTTCAGGTGAAATCCTGGTGGTTTCAGTGAGTTGAGCATATGACATCAATGGAAACATCAAGACAGTAGAATGCATGGTGCAGATGGAATACAAGAGAAGAAAGAAGTGCACGTGGAAAGAATGTTGAACAGCATAAGAAGGATACCCCCGAGTCACTGGTGGAATCCTGCTAGGTGCATGTGTCAGAGGAGACTGCCATAGGCCAAAGCAAGAACCAATAGTTAGTAACTGACCACATCTCAGCCCTCACACAAACTGGGAATAGTTTGTGCCATACTGGCCAGAGTAGGAAGACCTTGTAATATAAAGAACGCTGCATAGAGTCTTGTATCTAGTATCTCCTATCTACTGTCACACCTGAGCAGTTGAGATTGAATTAGTCCCAAAGAGAAAGTCTACATCGGATCTTTTCAAAGTTTAATGCTGGCTTTAATACATCAAACCACTTGTCTATGCACCACAACAGAATCCAACACTCTTTAAAGGAGTTCAGTAAAGTCGAGAAAGAAACATCACAAAATTTACAATAGCGTTTAATAAAACATTATCAGACACCCCGGACTGCCTTTGGACTTGGAGTTGCAACATTTTTTTTTTTAATTATTTTTTGTTGAGTCATAGCTGTGTATAATAATTCAGTCATGGAGTACAGTGTGCGGGCTTCACATACAATCGGAGATATTTTTATCAACCTGATTGGTATAACATTCATGATATTTTCTCATTTACTATGTAAAAACAATTTTGATCCGTATTTAGAAGTTTTCTCCTGACCCTTCAAATATGCACCACAAGTGAACATTAATCCTTATCCTGTGTCTGCAGTCTGCTGGACTTCCCTGCAGATTCTGGACTTGCCAACCCACAGTCACATAAGTAAATTCCTTAAAATCAATCTTTCTCTCTTTATCTCTCTCTCTCTCCCCCCTGAAAACAGACAGAGACACACACACAAACACACATGTGCTGTTGGTTGTCTTTCTCTGGACAATCCTGACTCATATAACACCTTTATTTAAAAGGCATCATGGTTGGTTACCTACTGCCCATGCCAGCCCCGATCATGTTATTTTGGTATGTACATAAGGAGTACAGTGAACCTCAATTATCTTCTGAATAATCACAGGACATAATGTCTGGGTAACCAAATCGTAGCCTTTTTCTTTATTTTTGCTCCTTATGGAAATGTGATTTTTATTCAATATAATATAATCTTTTTGCTTTGTCTTCCGATGTTTAATTTTTACCTCAAATCACTGCATTCTAAGACAACCACTGTTTTAGTTTTATCCCTAATAGTAGTCTCCATAGGAGAATTTGATTTATATTTTGGACTCTGTATCTTTCAATCAATAGACAAAAAGAGTTTCTGGAGCTTTTGGCTCTCAAGGTTAAATCAATAAAGGGGTGGGGGGAAGTCACATGCATTCCACTCCCTTCCAGACATAAAATACATGCCCCTGGCTTTGGGAAGATATAGGTCTCAACTTGAGTCTCATGAAAATAGAAAATTTTAGAAGTATTTATTATTTTAAATGTACTCATTGCTATAAAATTAAAAAAGCAAATAATTAAGTAATCAATCTTATATAAAGACCTAAAAGCAAACAAATTCTATTTCACCACCCAAACCTCAGGACCATTCCACAGAGGTGTTCCTATTCAAAAATTTTATTCATTTATTTATTTACTTATTAATTTATTATTTATTTATGTATTTATTGAACAGAGTTTCACTTCGTCACTCTTGGTAGAGAGCTGTGGTGTCATCACTCACAGAGACCTCAAATTCTTAGTCTCAAGTGTTTCTCTTACCTTAGCTTCCCAAGTAACTGTGACTACCAGCATCCACCACAATGCCCATCTATTTTTAGACAGGGGGTCTCGCTGTGGCTCATGTTGTGGTCTCAAACTCCTGAGGTCAAGCAGTCCTCCAGCATAGGCCCCCAAGAGTGCAAGGACTATAGTTGTGAGCCACTGCACTGGGCCTTCTATTAGAAAATGTTAGTATATCATTCTAAGAAAATACCAGAATATATCTGCATCAATTCTGGACTAATAGAAGTATACTACCCTACACATTCTCTTGCATCTTAATTTTTAATCTAATAAAAAATACATTTAACATGAAATTCTCACAACAGCACTGTGAGGTACACACACTTATCTACCTCACTTGACAGATGATAAAATGAAAATCTTTAGTACTGAGATATTAAGTAACTTGCTCTAGGTCACACGGCGGATATGTGGTAGAACCATAGTTTAAGAACTGGCATTGAGACTCCCAAGTCTGTGTTCTGAACTCTCCCTCCTAATGTCTTAGTGACCTTTTTCCCTTAAAAAAAAAAAAATTAGCTTCACAACATTGTTTAAAGACCATATGGTTTTAAACTTAATTTTTATTTATTTTTTATTTTTATTAAATCATAATTCTGTACATTGTAATCATGGGGCACAATGTGCTGACTTCATATACAATCTAAAATATTTTCATTGAACTATTTAACATAGCCTTCATGGCCTTTTGATCACTATATGAAGACATTTATATTCTGCATTTAGTAATTTTCACTTGTACCCTTCTAAGATGCACCATAAACTCAATTTTTAAATAAATTATTCATTTGACAAATTATTGAATGCATACTTAGCATTGCCATCAGCATTCCATAGTAAAGTGATGGGAATGAGATACGAGCTGAGAAGCTTATCAAGTTAGTTTTTTAACTTGCTTAGAATAGTTCTAACTTAATTAAATTTTATTTAGTTAAATCTAACTCAGTTAATCTAACTTCTAACTTAGTTAAATGGATCATCAATGGGCACTCTTTCCACATGCTGCTGAAATAACTAAATTGTACAAGTGTAGACAGTAATAAAATCTTCCTTAAGTCTCTCAAAGTGTACTCTTAGTATAGTGTTTCAGAGAGTTCCTGTATGGGTGGCTGCTATTTTCTTCTAGTTGTGGACATTGAGATTATCACAGCCACCTTTTCCTTCAAATTTGAAAAAGCTATTTTAAGTTAACCCCCCAGCCGAATGTCTTCTTTCACATAAGGACTTTAGACCCAAATCTTAGATGTACTTTGAGAAACTATATAATAAATCAATTTTGGATATCAGGATTTTTCTCTACTTGGAGGCTTTAAGGGTACAATCAATGCTATGCATGGCTATTTTGAAATAGTCTGTAAAACCCTTTCAAACAATGATTCCCAGAGCAACCTCACTCATCTCTAACAATATCTATCTGGTTTTTTTGTTTTTTTTTTAAGTCATACACACGTAGATCATAAATACATTTATGCATATGTGGGGTACAATGTGTTGATTTTTTTATTCAATCTGATGTGCTTACATCAAACCAATCAACATAGCTTTCACCTCGTTTACTTGATTATTGTGTTAAGACATTTAACTACACTTGACAGATTTGACTTGTACCCTTGTAATATGCTCCATAGGTGTGGGCCCACCATTTACCCTCCCTCTATCAAATCTCCCCCCTTCCCTCCCTTTCCACTCTATTTCTTTCCTTCTTCCTGGGCTATAGTTGTGTTCTATCTTTCATAAGAAAGTATGAGTAAATGTAAGTTGGTTTCATAGAAGTACTGAGTACTTTGGATACTTTTTCCTCCATTCTTGAGATACTTTACTCAGGAGAATATGTTCCAGGTCCCTCCATGTAAACATAAAAGAGATAAAGTCTCCATCTTTTTTAAGGCTGCATAGTATTCCATGGTATACATATACCACAATTTATTAATCCATTCATAGGTAGATGGGTGTTTAGGCTCCTTCCATGACTTGGTTATTATGAATTGAGCTGCAATGAATAATCTGGTGCAAATATCTTTTTTGCAAAGTGACTTTTGGTCTTTTGGATATACTCCTAGTTGAGGAATTGCAGGATTCAATGGCAGATCAATTTTTATATCCCTGAGTGTTCTCCAAACTTCTTCCCAAAAGGAACTTATTAGTTTGCATTCCCACCAGCAATGGAGAAATGTTCCCTTTTCTCCACATCCACGCCAACATCTTTAATTTTGGACTTTTGTTATGTGGACTGGAGTTAGATGGTATCTCAAAGTGGTTTTGATTTGCATTTCTCTGATGATTAAAGATGATGAGCATTTTTTCATGTGTCTGTATACCATGCACCTGTCTTCTTTGGAAAAGCTTCTGTTCAAGTCTCTTGCCCATAGTGAAATGCAATCACTTGTTCTTTTCTTATTAATAAGTTTGAGTTCTCTGTGGATTCTGGTTATCAGACCTTTGTCAGAAACATAAACTGCAAATATCCTCTCCCATTCTGAGGGCACTCTACTTGCTTTACTTACTGTGTTCTTGGCAGTGCAGAAGATTTTTAGTTTGATCAGATCCCAGTAATGTATTTTTGGTATTGCTTCACTTGCCCTGGGGGTCCTTCTCATGAAGTTTTCTCCCAGGCCAATTTCTACAAGTGTTTCCCCTGCACTCTTTCCAAGAATCTTCATGGTTTCATGTTTTAGGTTTTGTAGTAACTGACCCAGCAAGAAGACCCCTAAAGGCCCCTAACTGTTTCAGCCTCAGTCCCCGTCCATCTCAAACCCCCCTTTTTGGTTTAATTCTGAGAACAGGTTTCTAACAAGGAAGTTCTCTGAGTTCCCTGACTCCCTAGCAATGTCTAAACACAATGATGAGAAACTTACCTCAACTTTCCTAGCTAGCTAAACAATGGTAAAAACTCACTCAAGCAGAGATTCCCAGGAAACTGAGTTTTCCAGGTACTGGGCTTTCCAAGTTGTCCCCATGGTTACTGAGTTACCCGCCTGAGCTGCCATGCAGCTACCTTCTGAGCCAACTACCTGACTGTGACTCTGCCTTGTAACCCGGCATGTTTTGCTTTTGTACATGCTTGCTTTGCCACATCAGCACAAAAAGGGTATAAAAGACTGCCTGCATTTCTCTTAGGGGCCATTTGCCTTTTGGGGGCAGCAGTCCATCTGTGCAGATGTAACCACTTGATTTGGCCATTTGCCCTTTGGGCAGCAGTCTGTTTATACAGATGTAATAAATGACCACCTGATTTGGGCCATCTGCCTTTTTGCAGTGGCCCTCCTGCACAGGAGTAAATAAAATCACCTCTGATTTGTACCCAAAGTGGGGCTCCATATTTTTATGGGTGGCTTCAGTTACAACAGTTTAAGTCTTTTATCCAGTGAGAATCAATTTTTGTTAGAAGTGAAAGGTGTTGGTCTATTTTCAGTCTTCTACAAGTTGCCAGCCAATTCACCCAGCACCAATTGTTACATAGTTAACAGAACTATTAACTATTAACTATTTGGAGAACACTCAGGGATATAAAAATTGATCTGTCATTGAATCCTGCAATCCCTTTACTGGGAGTATATCCAAAAGACCAAAAGAGCACCATTTGTTAAACACCAATTTAAGTTTTTGATAGGTTTATTGAAGATCAAATGATGGTATCTGGATTCATCTCTTGGTTCTCTATTCTGTTCCATACATCTACCTCTCTGTTTTTGTGCCAATACCATGCTGTTTTGATCACTATAGATTTATGGTATAGTCTGAAGTCTGGTAGCATCATTCCACCTGATTTGATTTTATTTCTGAGTAATGTTTTGGGTATTTGAGTTTTTTTTTCTATTTCCATATAAATTGAAGTACTGGTTTTTCCAGATCTTTAAAGTATGACAGAGCTTTTTTATTGGGGATTGCATTAAATATGTAGTTTGCTTGGGGTTGTATAGACATTTTAACAATGTTGATTCTTCCCAGCCACAAGCATGGTATGTTTTTCCATTTGTTGACATATTCGGCTATTTCTTTTCTGAGAGTTTCCTGGTTCTCTTTATAGAGATCTTTCACATCCTTTGTTAGGTACACTCAAAGATATTTCATTTTCTGTGGCCCTATCCTCCAATAAGAAACTAAGCAAAGAAATTTTAGACTTAAAATTAACTATTCAACAATTGGATTTAACAGACGTCTACAGAACATTTCATCCTAACAAAACTGAATATACATTCTTCTCATCAGCACATGGAACATCCTCCAAAATTGATCACCTCTTAGGTCACAAGGCTAAGCTCAGCAAATTTAAAAAAATAGAAATTATTCCTTGTATCTTCTTGGACCATCATGGAATAAAAGTTGAACTCAGTAACAACAGGAATCTGCAAACTCACACAAAGACATGGAAACTAACTAATCTTATACTAAATGATAGCTGGGTCATAGATGAGATTAAGAAAAAAAATTACCAAATTTTTGGAACAAAACTACAATGAATACATGAATTACCAAAACCTCTGGGATACTGCAAAGGCAGTCCTAAGAGGGAAATTTCATTCCTCAAGAGAACGGAAAGAAAGGAAATCAACAACTTAATGAGACAGCTCATGCAACTGGAAAAGGAAAAACATTCCAACCCCAAACCCAGCAAAGAAAAGAAATAACCAAAATTAGAGCAGAATTAAATGAAATTGAAAATAAAAGAGATACAATAGATCAATAAATTAAAAAGTTGTTTTTTTGAAAATGTCAATAAAATGGATAGACCTTTGGCTAACCTAACCAAAAATAAAAGAGTAAAATCTCTAATTTCATCAATCAGAAATGACAGAGATGAGATAACCACAGACTTCACAGAAATTCAAAAAATACTTAATGAATATTACAAAAATCTCTATTCTCAGAAATATGAAAATCTGAATAATATCTCTCCTAATCATCATGTTTTCTCAGATAAGAATAAATTGGGGTTTATTTTTTTCCTCCACAAAAAATGATGAGAACAAGCCAAAAGTTATCTTAAAAT